>JAYXIM010035942.1:0-101983 GCA_037575425.1 Anastrepha fraterculus | reverse complement strand
TTGGGCGGCTAATTAACTCTTGCTTAATGGCGAAACATTTTAAAGTGCCCAATATGCTGAAAGTGGATTAAAATAAATAAGCTTGTCAATTATTTCGCATTATGAAAAAAGAGTATCCAAAATTATTTTGTAATCTATACAAACTGAACCATCTTTGCATGTTTGAGGGCTTTGAAAAAATAATTCGGCGTGCCTAGAGCAAGTCATCAGTAGTTTATGCTAAATTTCTAAAGCCAGACGAAAACATAATGAGGCAATAAATCACAAATGTCTAATATCTGGTTATTTCTGTAGCTGCTTATTCATTTTGTTTTATGCTTCTTGATGTTGGCGTGCAATGATCACCACTACCAATTAAGGGGAGCGTAACGACTCTATTCTTTTCGTTCGAGCGCTAGGAGAGGTATAGTTACGTTGTACGAGTATTCAAACTTTAGACGCGTTTTTCTTCTCAAAACGAAATTTATTGACCGATCTCTCTCGAAATTTTGCACACATCTTTTTTATGGTATAATATTACTTTTTATGTGATTTTACAATTCCTTACCTTTGTTCCGCGAATTTTTTTCCATTTGTTTTAAATTCATATAGACAACTGTATGCCAATTTTGAAAAATATATATTGACTTCTTCATTTTAAATAATTTTAATGAAAATCAGAGAATATATGGCCGTTTACAGGTATCTGTCCCCTTAAGGGGGGCTTCTCAATCGCCGGGCATTGCAGCAGGGTATCAGTGACGTGAACGCAAAAAACCAAAATTAACTATATAATATTAAATCTAAAATCAATGGAAAAAAAGAATTCGCGGAATAAAATGCTTAAAAAAAATTGTACGGCAAATTTTTCTACTATTTTTGACTTCGAAAAAATTATTTTTTCGTAAAATTTTCGAAAACTTGTAAGTTCACATAGAAAGTCTTAAGTTTGAATAACATTTTATGAAAAAAAAATTTTGTTTTCCAAATTTTACAGGTATCTGTCCCCTTAAAAGAGCAGTGGAGAAGATAAACTCTATTTTCAGTGTAACAAACAACGCAACTGTATTTTATTTTGACCAAACCTTTTGAAGGTTCCTCGGCAAGAAGTAATAAAAAATACTTGCACGAATCTTTGGTTAAAAGTTAAATGGAAAATATTGTTAAAAACGCCGGTCTTGCGCAATTCATATTCTCTTCCAGTATTAGGTGTCTACGAAAACACACCCCTTTGTGACCTCGTCTGGCGTGGTATTCTTGGCCCGCTCTTCTTTGCTCTCTTTATAAATATCACTGAAACTTGTTTTAAGCATTCTAAATTTGTACTTTAGGCCTATAGCTTGACACTTTAGAGTAGCACTCCACGCTCATCAATTGCTTCTTTACTGTGAAATGAAATAAGTTTCCGTGTAACACTAATTTGTAAATATTTTCATATGACCCTGTTGAATGCTCAAATATTGCCACAAACGATTCGATCCTAAACGTCCACCCATTTACTTTTGAATGGTATTTGCATTTATATAGGTTTCCTTTTTGACTCAGATTTTGCTTTTCTTAACCATATAAATTGCTTTTCTTAACCAAGACTTGCTGCAATCTAGCTTTTTTAAAACGTCGTGCGAAAGATTTTAAGAATTCTTATGCTGGAAAGTCATTATTTTATTCCCTATTTCTAGCTAGAATGTGCTGCTATTATATGGAATATATAGAATTGAGCGAGTACAACATAGTTTCACTCGTTTCGCTTTTCGACCGCTTCATCTTCGGGGTATTTGATAAAATATCTAATAGCAACTTAAGATTCTTTAATACCATTTGAGCTATCAAAACTCACTTAAAACAAAAATTATACAAGTCCACGCATATCAGAAATATAAACTAAAGCCATACACACTTTTTTTATGAAATTTATTTCAAATTGAAATCAAAAGCCCATTACGAGATTTCATTTTAATTAAAATTAACTTCTTATAAAATTCTTCAATTTTATTCTCGGGTAATTACTTTTCGCCATCTCTGTCAATTAACTGTTCGCCAAGCAAATACAAAAACAAGTATGTGAATGTATTGAAGGCAGTAAAGGGAGTAGTTTTATTGACACGCTCTGTTCGCTTCGAATTTCTCGTTGCGCATTCTATCGCTGCTGCATTTGTCCGTCACCAATCAGTCGAATCGCATGCGCATAAATGTGGACTCAGACTTCGCCGCCTCGAATGTGTTTTTATCTAACTAACTGTAGAGTCAGCCGAGCCGGTGGCCGGCCAGCCAGCGGTGGATTTTATAAACTCTTACACATACAAGAGACATTTATTATTTGCAGTAATCACAAAGCGAGAGTGTGCCATTGTTCATTTCGGTACACTCTCTTGCTATTTCCCTTACTGCGCATTGGCACGAAGTACTGCCGTCTACGCTCATAAATCGGTGGCACTACCTGTGGCGTATTTACTGTTATTTGATTTCATATGTGGGTGTTTATATATATGCGTGTGCATATGTATATAGCCAGTATATATAAGAGCTGAGCATGGCTGAGGGGTAAATAACCCTCTGATTGGAAAGTAACTTAAAGATCCTCGTCTTTGTTGAAGAGCACAAAGGAGACTAAAATAAATGGAAAATAAGACCATTTGCTAGTACATCAAATATAAATAAAAATACCAGGAATAGGAGAAAATATAAAGAAACGATATATAAATAAAATAAAAAAAGCAAATGGAATAAAATGCCATAAAATACAATAAAGTTGAATTAAAAATGAAATTGAGCTAAAACAAAAACATTATTAATATACAGTAAATAAAATTAAACAATATTAACTTGAAAGTATTAAAAGAGAATGAATTAAAGTGCATTCGATTGTATTAAATTAAATTAATTAAAAAAAAAATTAAAAAAATAAAATATGTTTAAAAACATAAAATAGAAAATATTAAAAAACAATTCAGCTAAATAAAATATATATGTAAAAGCAACATTGGAATAAATTATTTCGTTGAAAATGGAATGAATATGAATTGAAAAAAATTGTATTGTATAATTTTCGGATGCGCTACTTCCCAGTGAACGTCTGAAACAGATAAGATGCACCTCAACACGTTGATTCATCAAAATTCACACAGCTCGTAGCACCATTTAAATAATCGTTTCGTTACAATTTGATTCCTCTTTGAACCACTTGACTATGCAAATATGGAAATAAGTTGGTTGAGGATTGGCAGCGAAAAGGGTCAGAACAATACGCTCTCTACGCAGTGCCTTTGTCAACTACCTAACAGCGCATTGTAACCCTACGCTTTACTGCTGGGTTATGTCATTGTCTGGTCAATTGCCGCTTGCAATACGATTTCAACGTTTATGCTCTCTTCATTTTTAACATCTCCACTCATTTTTATATCTCTTCGACAATTACAATAACAAGCCAAATCATGTTCCCTTAAATTATCTTCTCGCTCTCTCTTAAAATACCCATAATTTGCTCGTTATTTTATTAACAGCTCGCTACTTTGACTTTTATACAATTTTACTAAATATTATTTTATTTTCATGTTATCAAAACGCTCACCTCTGTTTTATATATCAAATTTCATAACTTCATAATTTGATGGAAATAACTAACGCGCATTTTTATTTGTATGTATCTTATTGCACATAGAAGAGAAGGCGAGAAAGACCATTCGAGTATCTAAGACGTGTAACCGATTGCAAGGAGAAGTTTGGGATGTACTCGCACACCAAAATTACTGCGATGGATATACTCGTATACGGCTGTAGTCGGTCCTATGATTTCCTACCGGGCAGCAGACGAAGCAAAAAGTAATAAACACACTTACAAGGTTACAAAGGCTTGCGTGTGTGTGCGTAACAGGTACCATGTGTGCATGCCCCACAGCATTAATGGAGGTTCTTCTAGAGCTCAGACCCTTTCACATTCACATCCAATGCCAAGCGAGAAGGGCTTTCCTAAGAACTGCCAAAGCTGCCATTGCCGCGGGCGTTCATCAAAATCGCAGGAAGTTCGATACACTCGCTGAATTAACCCATGAGATTTCGAATGTCATGGGAAATGATGCTGCCGATGTTCAGTTCCATACTGAACTGGGCAATATAAAGATTTGATAAGAGTAATTTAAAACCTACAAGACAAAACAAGCTAATATGGTGCACGGACGGATCACTCACCGCGAAAGGTGCAGGGGTAGATGTTTGCGGGACAAGGCAAAAGATACGCAGAAGCGCTATGCAAGAAAACAAGTATTATATATTTCTAGCGGAAGTCTACGCAATAAAAAGATGCGCTAATTTTAACCTTCCCCGCAACTATGACAAAAGAAGCATAGCTTTCCCTACAGATAGCAAAGCAGCTATCAAGGCTCCCAACTCCTTCCAAGTTACATCAAAATGAGTGGCGGAATCTCTTGATAAGCTGAATATCATAGGCCAGAACAACCAGGTACGTATCCTGTGGGTTCCAAGGCACATCGGAATGACTGGGAACGAAATGGCAGATAAATTAGCCAGGAAAGGGGCTGATTCTCCATTTATAAGCCCAGAGCAATTTTGCGGCCTACAAAAGGGTAATTTCTCCTCTCTTATTCAGAAAGGGGAAGAAAGTCAAAGAAAGCCCTACTGGGACAATCTACCCAGATTATTGCAATCAAAAGCAGTAACAGGTAATTTAATTTAATTTAACTTAAGGATTGTTTGGAATAAATAGGAATAGTTTTAGAATCATTACAGGAATTCTAACAGGGCATTGTAGACTTGGGAATATACTCAATGCAACTGACAGGTTCTGCAGTGAAGAAGTCAAAACCGCCAAACATGTGCTCGACACGATGCCGGAACTGATGCTTAAAGGGAACAAACACCTGGGTGAACAGAAGATAAAATAAAACTCAATAAAATAGGACAAATGCTAATATTTATTGAGGAAATTGGGCTCAGAGAAATACTCTGAATCCATGAAGGGAGCTCAATAAGTATTTTTGGTCGCAGTGCTAAATCTCCTCATAATAATAATCTTTTTTTTTTTTGCTCTCTATAAAATGAAATAATTGAAAATGAAGTACTCACTGAAAATCAAAATTTATAATGAATTAATCTTTAAAAGCTTCACAAACGAAAATACGATACGACGAGTGCCGCCAATTCAAATACTTTTGGCAGTTGCCGCTTCGACGAGAGAGAGAGAGTCAGCGGCAAAAGAAGTACTGGCAAAAAATTACGAAAATCCAAGTTAGTGAAATTAAGAATAAAAGTTGAAAATTGAATAGCGGTGAGTGTTCTATATAAAAGGTGATCAATTTAGAGGAATCGGGTTTTAAATTGAAATAAAACAACCAAAATTCAAATTGATTGGACAGTCTTTATTATTTTTGTGTGGAACCATTCATAAAATTTATTTTTTAAAGATAATTTCTTTTAAATGCTCGTAATTACGGAACCGGGTACATTTGCAAAGAGCTGATAGATGTTTTGATTCGGTGCTGTTCAATTTAAACTAGGTTAGGTAGTAAACTGGCCTTTAGATTAGTTTGATTCAAATTTTAATTTGAATTATGTACTAATAATTTGGTCAAAGCCAATTAAATTATACCGTTGTAAAATCTTATTCCATGCTCCCTTTCATTCACCGGTTCGGCTCAGATTTCATACAAGGTGCGATCCAGCTTACGTAAATCTTAATATTTGCCGAAATTTTTTGGCTCATTTCTTAAAATATATTACTATAAGTTTTACAACTCCGATGGGAAACCCGTACTATGGGAGCGCTCGAGATAATGTAGCTCTTTATTTGATGACCCGATTGCTATCAAGGCTAATATATTGCAGGTGATGGCATCCTCATATAAGTAAAAACAAGCTGGCATTTTGATGAATTTTTTTTTAATATTTGAATTCCATCATGTCAAAATCAGCATGCTCTGCACCACACTTGACGTTTGGTTCCCCACCAGGAACGCCAAAACAGGATATTTTACTCTGCTTAACTTTTTCTACTCCAATACACACTTTCTCATATCTTCTTTTTTTGGTGTAACAAATAATTTTGTCATTATTAATTTCTACGGCGAAAAAATTAGCTGGGCGAACCATCACCTGTAATAAATTCGCCTTGGTTGTCATGTTCATTCTGTAGGTTGTAGCAAGGCGCATTCAATAAAGGTGGTGGCACTAGACCAAAAACACTGTTCTCTACTTTTGATTGTCAGACCAAAGTATTGATAAACAAAAAAAACACATATTGAGATTGCCTTGTTTCATTCCGAGCTGACAGCCACATGGACACGGCGAAAGAAAAAAAAAGCAACTCAGCTGATTTACCAACACCACCTTTAATAGATTCGCCTTGGCTTATAGGATGATAGAATACAAGGTTGCGTCTTCCGTCAGAGTCCATGAATAAATGAACAAAAAGAAAGGGGAATTATCAAAACAAAACTGGATTTGTAGGAATTATATTAATTCGTGCTTTCACAATTTAACAGGCAGCACTTCGTTTCCATTAGTTGGTTTAGTTTAAATCTCACAAGTCGCGATATCACCAAGCCATTCACTGAATTTTCACAAACATATAATTTCTCTTTCTTTTTTGATTGTTTTGTTCGTCTGTTTTATATTGCTAAGTAACCTGATGTCAGACTTGTCAAAATGGCGGAAAATAAAGTAACAGGGTTGGGAAGGTGCCACATACAGTACCTAATTTGCCTCGGTGGATACCTACGCTTAGTGTTGCCACTTTATTACTATTAATGCATCTTAAAGGGGTGGAACCCATCCAATTGAACCATTTCCTGGACCAGCGGTCTTCACCTGCTCACTTACTTCACCAAGCGAGACGTCCATCGTAAAGACCACCAAAAGTAGGAAGTATCTCTTTGATTTGTATAAAAGTAAAGTATTGTTTGCTTTAAGGGGGTATATACAGTTAGAATTTTCAAAAAATCGATTTTTTTTTTCATTTTCTTAATGTATGTACATATATTTAAGAATACACACATAAAATTTAATATCTTACCGGTGAATACAATATTTTCGAAGTTACACGCAAATTTGTAAAGGCGTTTTAGAGTGCTTGAATGCGCTTTTCAAAATTTAAACGCGTTTTTCTCAAAATGGTGTTTTCAAAGTCGGTGACCAACATTACACGAAAACGGCTAAGCCGATTAGTCTCAAATTTTAACACGAGCTTCTTAAATAGATTTTTTAGTAATTAATTGAAGATTTTTTCTCACCGATTAATATTGTTTTTTGTAAACAATTTAAGGCCGAAATTGGTCAAAAAAGGTTTTTTTTTTTTTTGAGAAACCGCCATTTTTTAAAAATCATTTATTTTGCTTCTTCCTTCGCTTAATTACTAAATTTAATGTTACTTTAAAAAAATCTGTTTGGTTTCTGAATTTCAGAGGATCCAGTTAAGAGATATAGGGGTCACCGCAAAACGTCAGCTGTAAATCCTTTCCAAATAAATATTTTTTCTAATACTAAGTTTTAAAATACAGTTAAAAGGTAACATAAAATGTGTAAAAATTTTTAGATCAATAAATTTAAAAGTTTTCTCAGAAAACATTCTAAAAAATTCGCTTTTTTCGGCCTTCTATCTGTATATAACCCCTTAAGATGTCATTACTGTAGTTTGACAGTCATTTTCTCCTTCGTAGCATTTTTGATTGTGGCGGCTTTTCGTCAACTCGCACTACAAAAAAAACACAAATTTAGAAAGAGTACTTGATTATATAAAATAAAGTGGCGCATTCAGGATGTTTTGGAATTAATTTATCCCGGCTATATGAATGCCTTTGGAATTTCAAAAGTGCAAGCTAAAAGTTCGCCACGTTTTGCCTTCCCTTTGAGAAAGACATTGTAAACATTTCTTAGAAAGCCTTTCTAAAGACTTCCTTTAAACTTTAAATAGCGCGCAGTCCACAAGCCTTCCCGCTTGGCGACAACTTGCTTTAAAACTCCCAGCCATCCAAGCTGTATCGCGTCAAAAGTAAGTAGTAAAAACAGAAAGCCAGCGCGTCGGTCACTCATGTGAACACAGCACGTAAGGGGGCCTATTACAGTATGCCTATCTATGCCAAATCAAGAGAAGAAAATTGAGATGGATAGGTCACACATTTAGAAAGCCCCGCCTGACAGCGGAACAAAAGTGGCGCTAGAATGGAGTACGCAAGGAAGCAGAAGTCACGGTCGCCCAAAAATCACTTAGAGAACATCAACACTCCGCGAACTGCAAAAATAGCAGCCCGGAACCAGCTCAGATGAAAAAGCCATGTAGAGGAACTAAGCTGCCAAGAGGAGTGAAACAAGGAAGAAGAAGAAGAAGAAAAAAAGACTCTATCACTTAAGATGAACACAACTCTCTCTCTAAAGGCTGTGATTCATTTCTTGTGCACCATTCAATTTGCATATTTATAGCTAAATTACCTATTTCCCACTTAATCAACGTGATTCGCACATATCTTCTACAACTTTGACACAAATTTCCTCAAATTCACGACAGTTCCTGCCAGTATTAAGACAAAATATATCTCATCACTTTGTTATTTCCGTATAATTCATATAAATTTCTTGTTTCACATGTAAACTGTCTATCAAATAGATAAATACATATGTATATTTCTCTCTCTCGTCATCCCACAGCCAAATCCCTCCGTCACAGAGAAATTATAAAATCCCAATGCATAGAAAATACAACAAAAGATTTGCCATTAGAGACGCGCCACAATCGGCGATTGGTGGATATTTCTGATGCACTAAGACAATTAAATGGGCATTAATTAAATTGTACAAGTGAAGCGGTTAAAAATAGCCATTCAATGCAAGGCAATAACAACAACTACATACATGGCAACAACAAGCAACATAAGCAATGTGCACTGAATAATGGGGCAATGCATACATATTTGGCGGCTTGCTCGCACATTATTCATGCGATTGTTGCGAATGGGCTGCCGTGAAAAATGCAAAAACAAAAGAAGAACAAAACAAAAATCAATCGCTGAAAATTAAAAATATAATACAATAAAGTGGTCACATGATCATTTGTGAAATTTATTATTGAATCATTTGCCGTAATAAATAGGGAAAATCCGAATAAGTGTATTCAATCAAAAGCGAGATGCGTACATTGTTGCTATGTATGTATGTATGTATGCATGTGCACACATACTCATACATCAATCATATTCTGCTTCTACGTGCATCCATGCATTTGTGTGACACTGCGGTGGATTAACGTTTTTTTATTAACAATTGCCATTCATATGCGCGATTTTTTATTCATCTAGGGGCAGTAAAGGTAAATGCAACAATAAAATGCACTCATACATGCATGCTTTTTTATACGAATTCGCATTTGCTTAAACGCAAATATTCACACTCCTCTTGCATTTGATGAATTAAATCAGATTTTAGAGTGCATTTTTCATAATATTTGGTTTTTTGCATTTTAATTAAATAAATTTTTAATTTTCAATTCTGTTCTCTTTTTTTTTTTTTTGTTCCGCTCATAGTTTCCTTACTTCTTTTATAAATTTATTTCAATTTTTTTTCATATACATATATATTTTTATATGTCCACATTTACGTATGCATGCACACATCTATCGTTTTTCCTGCTTTTCGCTAAATCTTTCATTACATTTCGGGGCGGTGTTTTTGCATCTCTTCGCTCGGTTGCCATTCAAATGCAAAATATTTTGTTGCCTCTCACTGGTCGAACGAATCGAGCTTTTAAATTTAAATACCGGCGCTGTTGGCGAATGGCGTACGTCTAACGATTGTAAATTGCTTTGCAAAAGAACAAAAACAACAAACAAAAAAAATTGCAATTCGAAAAATGCACCAACAAATCCAATGGCAATGTGCATAAATATTTGCATCCACGTATAAATTCAGCTGTTTACAGCCACTGAAAGCAAATTCTTTTAGTCGGTAAAAACAAGTAGTTTTTGAAAATATTTTGTTTTAATCAATCATGCACTATTTGGCTTTCATTGTAGTTCATCATTAAATATTTGTTTCTTTTTTTTTGTAGGAAAAACCGAGGAGCTTGCAAAGCTCTTGAATTTTCAGAAAAATCCAAGAATTTTTTTTTGTTTTTTCTTTTTTGGGTTCAAAATTCGGTAAATTTTAATTTTAATTCGAATCCTCTAAATTCAATAGCGTCGCCCGATCCGTCAGGTTGGCGCCAGTTTTTAGCACAACGGTATTTGAAATTTGCCTTACGGATTGCTAAGAGCCCATTTCGCAACAATCTATCATAAATTTTAACATGGAGAACCGTTCAGATCTTAATACGGGGAATGTAAAAAAGCATTTCCAATACATGCATTTTTTTTCGTTGTTCATTCTACTCGGGAGCGTAGGGCCTCGACAAGACTCAGTCTTGCGTTGATTTCGTTAACCTATTTTGATTTCTGACAGGGTAGGTGATTAGCCTGCCGCTATCAGTCCTAAGTAGTGGGAATGTCCACCTGTCGTTGCTTAGGAACAACGCCTTCTTACTTCTTAGAGCGATCTGTGTTTCATATTTTTCTGGCAAAAGGATCGCACAGATGGTTGAGGACTTCGGTAAATTTGGTGTGTCTGCGCTATTACCGCGGTTGCCCGTTTCCTCTTGCTGGCGCCACTGATACACACGATTACGTGTAACTGTGTCTTTTTCTTTGTTTTAGCAGCCGCAATGCAAGTAATGCGCTGACTTTTGTGCGGGAGTAAGGATTGGAAGGATAACTTCGAAAATCGGAGAAATTACCTTTCATTTGGGACTCAATCTCTTAAAAAATTAGTTTGGTCCAACACCCAGTAAAAAAGTTGCTAGTAAACACCTACACTTGTGTTCAAAATAATAGAAGCGCGACGAGTTATCAATGTTTAACAATTTTTTTATTATATTTTTTACAATATTAGAATAAAAATAAATTTAAAAAAATAAAAACAAAAAATACATCAAAATTTCCAACTTTTCATTCAGAATTTTTCAAAAAAATATTTACAAAATCAGAATGTATTCAATAAACCATTTAACTCCAAACTTTGTGCAAACCCAAAAAAATTTTAAAAATAAAATAAAAATAAAAATAATTAATTCATCAAAATTTTCAGCTCTTCATTCAGAATTTTTCAAAAACAAATTTTTTAATATTTTTTTACAATATTAGAATGCGTTCAATAATAATAACCATTTAACTTCAAACTTTGTACAAAGCTCACAAAAATTTAAAAATTAAAAAAATTCCCAACTTTTAATTCAGAATTTTTCAAAAACATTTTTTTAAATATTTTTTACAATATTAGTAGAATGCATTCAATACCAATAACCATTTAACTCCAAATTTTGAACAAAACCCACTAAATTAAAAAAATTAAAAAAAGATACATCAAAACCTCCAACTTTTTATTCAGAATTCTTAGAGAAATTCTGGGTATGCAGTTTTATAGCCCATCCAATATTTATAAAAGGGAGTGCAAGTTTTAAGTGGCTCAAAGCCAAAAATTATCTCCAGTACATTTACTTGTTTTTAATTCTATATTTCGTGAATACTTAAATTTCTTAAATTTTTTTAATTTTAACTATTTCTTTAACTAACTTAAGCTTTGAAATTCTACATTTATTTTTTTAAATTCTATATTTGCTTAAATTTTCCCCTGTTTATAAAAAACTCAGTTTCAAAGCTATTCGCAAACACTTTTTCCTCGAAGAAACCACCGCGAGAAGCCATTAGCCATACTTGTATATACAATGCCACTGCTACTCTATAGCCACAACAAATTGGTGAGAATGTTGATAGAGAACAGAAGTCATACGTTTCGCCCACTAATTTAGTGCAATCACTCAGTGGCCACAATCCTCTTTTAAACATCGAACCGTCCAAGAATGAGCTCCTCCTACCTTTGTTTTAAAATTTCTCTAATCTGGGTTTCAAGACATGAATTGGCCTCAGAGACCTCCTACCCGGTCATCGGCGTCCCCCTGGCAGTTGTTAAAGGGGAACTGCACAAATTATTTCTCAAGAAAGCGCAGAAAAGATGGAGCTCCATTTCTTCATGTGCTATCTCGAAAATCCTTTGGCCCCAATACAATGTACGAAGGACTCAGAAAGTCCTTTGGACTCCTCGCCATTCAATTTCCCAACTTGTAGCTGTATTTACCGGTCACTGGACGATCGACACACACGCGGAAAAGCTAGGGTTACCATTTAACCCCCATTGCAGAAGCTGTGGGGATCTTTCAGAGAAGTCCGGGTTTGGCAGCTAGACGATTAAGGAGACTGGGTTCTTCTTTCTTCGAAATCCCGGGACAGTGTGCCAACCTAAATCCCAATCCCACCAATGTTCTCTATTATATCGACAGTTCTGGCTGGCTGTAGATATCTGCCTGTTAGAGGTCTCATAATGGTATCAAAACGGCCCTTCAGTGCTACTTGAGGAGTGCCAGGCTGGCACTTCAACCATTTCACCTACCTATCTTTGTTTCAATAGCTACATCACGCCCCTCCTCTTCTCTTCTTCTCCCGCAGAGTGAAGCGAGTGATGAATGATACAGTCGGGACTGACTCGGGGGTGCACTAACCTAGTTGCGCTAGAGACGACTTCGCATCAACTGAATCTGGAAACCATAACATAAACCTGCCACCAAATGAAAGCTACGCAAAGCTATGAAGTGACGACGAAGTGAGTAAGTGACATACGAGAACATAGCTCCAATGGCCGCTTCATTACCAATATAAATTTTAATCTGCCTCCTAAGGGTGTTGTTCCTGCAGCCTTGTTGCTTAAAAGACCTGCTGATCACTAGTCTATAGCAGTATATTGTAGCTCCTATCCGTTTACCATTTTCAAACCAGCTATCGTTTGTTTTTAGCTGCATGAGAACTATCGATATATATAACTATGGTTTGACAGCTGAGAATGGTAATCTTTGTTGACATTTGTGTTCATTAAGGTTTAGCAAGTCATTATGAATCGTTTAACGCCAGAAAAACGCTTCCAAATAGTGTAAATTTACATTGAAAGAAAATGTTCGCGAAGTTCATACAGCACTTCTTCCATTTTATATTCAGCTAACACGCTGGCGGCATCATAGATACTTATTTCTTTCGAAATGAGGAAGCAGCTGTTTTTAAGCTACTCAAGCTCTTAAAAAACACCCGATATAATCATCCGCTACTCTGCCACTAAATCGAAATCACGTTTGATAACTTCAACGCTAGATTTGGGCAGAAGTTCTTTCCATCAGCAGTCGGAAAGTTCAACCACTTTTAAAAAAACAATTTTTGTGTGGGGCACTTTAGTGACCCTACTCTGTCCTTTATGTTATAAAATAGACTCCGTACTCTAAGGGTAAAAGTAACCTAGTAAATACTCCCCCAACCTGTATTTGAAAGGCATCGGATTAAGATTGTCAAAGCGTCCATCTTTTACGTTCATTGCCCCAAAAATATGTTCTATGATATCCTGATTTAAGCTGTGTATCAGGATGCTTTCCATATCGTTTTGGTTATGGACATGCCGAGCAAGTGCTTATGTACTCTTTTGAGAATGAAATGTTTTTCCTACAAATTTTACTTTTCTTCCACTTTTGCTAAACATTTCTAGAGTTAGCAACCTAGTACATTTTTCCAAGCATATTCTATGCAAGTCCCTAGGCAATCATTATGGTTCCTTCGAATTACAGATTCTGCAGATAGAGAGCACTTGAAGAGGCCGTTCACTGACAGAGGTCAAGTAAAAACAGAAGTAAATTGTCTATAGAGCTGTAGAACTGCATAAATAACCGGCATGAATGGGTCTGGTGGTGAATGAGTATAGAAAAAGTATTACTATACATCAAAACAACTCTTATTAGCTCCAAACAATTCACAGGCTTCTCCCACATGACAAGCTTCCCTCTGCCCATCTTCTTGTCGCATCCTTCGCCTGCATCCAAACTCAACGCACTCGCTGCTTTCGCAAAGGATATTGCAAATTTTATTTAATTTATAGTGATTGTTAAAGTTTTTGCTTCAGCTGCTTGAGCTGCTTGCTTTAGCTTCTTTATATTGGGCGCATAAAAAATCTACGCTTTGCTGCTGTTCGTGGCTTTTCTGACAATAATAGCGGCAGCAATAAACAAACAACAACAAAACAGCAATAGATAAACAATCAGCAACATAAGGCATTGAAAAGCTGTAGATAAACACAAAGCCTGGCCAAGCCAAACTAAGCCAAATCGAGTCCAGTGTGGCGAGTGAAAAGCGTCTAATTTATTGAAATTGCCAAGGCAAATGGCGAAAGGCGTAATGCAAAAAAAGATTAATCGAAGATCAACTGATATGTAGGAGCATTTATTTATTTTTATTTCAATCAAAGGCTACATATGAAAAAAACAAAAACAAAAACAAATATGATTGCTATTGCTTTGATCTTAAGTGATTTTTATTAAATAGATTGTTGCACATTTATTTATCTGCGGGCGGCATTTATCAAGTCGTTTTGCAAGGCAAGAGGCGGCAGCTAAATAAATTTCACATATCCGCCAGGCTTTAAAGCGCAAATTGGCTGCATTTATTCAATTTTAAATTATTTACAAGTTGGCCTAGTTTTAGGCGTTTAAAGCGGTTCACTAGCGTAGGTTATTTTTATTTTTGTTTTTATTTTACACTGGGTATAGACAGTATTTTGCTGCTGCTACATTTTATTTCAATTTTATATACTCTCGCTGCCAGCCAATTTTCCTATTTTTATTTATTTTCTTTTTTCCTTTTTCTTTTTGCATTTTTTGTTTTTGTTTCTTTTTTTTTGCTTTTGCAGTGAACCGATTTTCCACACCGTCACCTTGCTATCCGTCACTATTTCACCAAAGCTTTTGCCTATAAAGTGCCTGTCCAAAAAAATTGTCCGTTAGCCTGTCAATTTGTTTGTTTATCTATCCAATGACTTTTTACAATTGCGCGTGTGTATGTGTATGTTTGTTGTTTTGACCTAATAGCACCAGTATTTTCTTTAGTTTTTTACCAATTTTTATTTCACATTTTCTCCACTTTTGCACAAATGTGTTTTTTTTTCTGGTCACTCGTTTAGGGCAATTTTGTTGCCTTGTTAAGGCTTCGAGACCAAAAGCTACCAAATTTGTGTATCTCTTTTTTATTGCCGATTTTAAAAGTTAGATTTTTGTTGTCCTTTGTGTACTCTTGCTGGCAGGTGTAATGATGGCGGGTGTTGTCAAGAGCGCAAGGGGCTGGCATGTTTTTCACGCTCAATGACTGTCTGATGGATAGTTTAGAATAGGCAAATCGATGGCTCGATGGTTGAAAGAAAGAAAAAGAGGCTAAAATGTGTGCATTGTTGCAGTTGCTGGAATAATCGGAGAGTTGGGGAGGTGTGCATACTACTTTTTTGTTAGAGAATTTTAGTCGTAATCCCCATATAATCCCAAACCGTTAAGTTGCTTAGAAAATTGGATGGTTTTGAAAGAGTAATTTAGTCTCAAAAACATTTTTAATAGTTTTCAAAAAAACACTTTCCCCGAATTATCATATAAGTATTCGATATTAGTCGGTATCAATGATATCGATAAGCCGATTAAAAATAACTATAAACGCTTTCAAAAAAATCTTTCCCAGATTTACCCAAAACAATTGATATTATTCGAAATGCCTTTATTATTCGATTAATAATATCGATAAATCCAACTAAAAATGTCTATTAATGACTTTTAAAAAAGCCTTCCCACAAATACTAAGTAAATATTCGATATTAATAGATATCAATAAGAAATATCAAATAAATATTGAATAAAAAATATCGATAAACATCCTTCAAAAACTATCGTTCCCAGAAATACGAAGTAAATATTCGATATTAATAGATATCAATAAGAAATACCGAATAAATATTGAATAAAATATATCGATTAACACCGCTCAAAAAATATCGTTCCCAGAAATACCGATTTAATCGATGTCAATGATATCTCTTAAAATAATTTGATGAATGCCTTTCGATAAAAATGTTTTCTCCGAAATACGAAAAATATTCGATATCAATCAATATCAATGATATGGATAAAGCCAGTAAAAAAATTTCGATTAATGGTTTTCAAAAAAAGATCGTTTCCAGAAATGCCAAAAAATACTCTATAATAATCTACGAGCATATCAATGATATCGATAAGTTAGTTAAAAAATACCGATTAATACCATAAAAAAAATTATTTCCGGAAATACAAAATAAATATTCAGTATTAATCGATATCGATAATCCAATTAAAAAATATCGATAAACGCATTTCAAAAAAATATCGATACCAATAATATCGATAACGCCAGTTAAAAATATCGGTTAATGCCTTTCGAAAAAAAATTGTTTCCAGAAACACAAAATAAATATTCGATATTAAACGACGTCAATGATATCGATAAGACATAACAGCAACATGAAAATTTAGTACAATACAAAAAACTATAAACCTGAGAAAGCACAAAAGCAAAAAAAAAACTTTACAAAGCCTAAAAAATTAAAATTCTAAAACTAGTTTATTTAAAATTGTTAAGCAAAATTTACGCAATTTATTGGAAAATACCCAATACGAAGTTCGAAGGGCTGCTAGTCAAACATTAAGTTTTGGTTATATGAACACTTTTAGTCAGAAATTTTTTGTTTTGAAGTTTATTTGCAACTGCATGTCACTTCTGCCCACCCCCACTCCAAAAAACAAAAAAAAATGTTTGCGAAAATGCCTTACTAAAATTTACTCATTTATCGAAATCACTCTGAAATCTTTATTTTCCAAATTTCCTCTACTTCGTGTGCCTCATTTCCAAGTTTATCACTTAAAACACTTAGCACTGCTCGCGCGAAGCGGCGGCGGAAGTGTGGTGATAAGAACTTCTAGCGGAAGACATTCTATACCCGAGCGTATTTTGTATCTGGTCGCAGATTTCAAGTGAAAATGATTAGAAAATAGCGAAATACACAAACATACACAAATGGAAATACGCATACATACACAAGTATGTGTGTTAATGAATATCGGTGGAGTATTTGGATAAAGTGGATGTGCATGTATACCAATACCGGGTGGTACAAATACAGGGCATATTTTAAAAAATGAAATAATATAAAATAAATTAATTCCAAATGCCTTTGATATGTGAAGACCAAAAAATTTTTAATTTCGCGGAGCGTATTTTAATTATGTGGCTGCCGCTGCTGGCTTTGTTGTAATGAATTCTGTCAATTGTATTGGCTAATTCCTTCTTCTGGTCAAGACGATTTCTGGCTACATCTGATGAATGCTCAGCCCAACATCCCGCTCAAGCATCTTGGCATTTTCTGTATTATCCGTTCAACGACTATCTTCAATGACAGCACTCTAAGGAAAGTCTAACGGCATACAAATGAAGGGGGCAGGTACCTGTAAAATTTCGAAAAAAAAATTGTTTTTCATTAAATGTTAATATAATCCTTTGAGAATATGTAAAAAAATTCAAGAACGTAAATTTAAGTATTTCTTATATTATAGATCGTCAACCGTTACGACTCTATTCTTTGCGTTCGAGCGCTGTATTCAAACTTTAGACGGGTTTTTCTCAAAACTATATTTCTCGAATTGGCATACACGATAACTCGAAAAGTTATTGACCGATGTCCCTGAAATTTTGCACACATCTTTTTTATGATACTACGTTCTATGTGAATTTACAAGTTTTCGAAAATTTTTCAAAAAAATTATTTTGTTTAAGCAAAAATAGTAGGAAAATTCGCCCCAAAATTAATTTTTTTTGAGGCATTTTATTCCGCGAATTTTTTCCCCCATTTTTGTTTAATTCATATAGAAATGATGACATTAATAAACAAAAATATTTTTGGTTTTTTGTATTCAGGTCACTGACGCCGATGCTACAATGCCCGCCGACTGAGAAGCCCCGCTGCGACCTTCCTGGAAGAATTGAGTGTACATCCGCCCTTTTAAATGATTAAAATAAAAAAACATGTATATTATTTTAATGTATAAATAAACTGTATGCCAATTAGAAAAAAATATATTGACTTCTTCATTTTAAATAATTTGAATGAAAATCAGTGAAAATATGGCGTTTTCAGGTATCTGTCCCCTGAAGCTGTGAGGCGTTCAGCTGGCATTCGCCAAAACGGTTGATAGTCTAATTACCGAATTTACCCCGCAAAAACTCGCCTGTTTCAGAAGATGTGTGACATTCGGTTGGAACAAAGACTCGTCCATGTTTCTTTTTTTAATATCTTTCATTTTTGTTCACAAAAAGTCGGTAATGAAGGCTTTCATTTTCATTCAAATATCATTTTCAATGGCATTTTCGGAAAAAATATGTATCAATGCGCGTGCACCTGCATTCCACAACATATTTCGTAACCCGTCTGTATTAAGAAATCATATGATTAAATAAGATACCTACACGAGAACCACCCGGTATATACCTTCATACAAACAAACTTTTGGCAAATATTTTATATAACGGTGGGGAAACTTCTACTTGTCGAGGTCATTAAAATTTATTAACGAAACGGAAGGTTAACCAAGATAGGAAGCTGCTATTTCGAAGATAATTTTCAGCAATATGAATATGCCTAAGAGCATGGGAATAAATTTAAGTTATAGCTGGTGCTCATATCAGCTGTAATATAATTACTTACACATACATATATATCAATCATAAAATATTATATTACCGCTGTTAGTATACTGTTTAGCATACATAAATTCGTGGGAAACCGCAATGAGGGATAAAGGTGAGGCATTTTTTCCTGCCTACTAAATTTTTAGTGGAGAAACATGTGCTCATTCTCCCAAAAGCCTTTTTTAAAACATGTAGCACGATTTTTATTGAATTATATAGCAGATTAGAACAAGAATGATAGAAATGTATTCGCCTTGGTGGATTGGAACACGTTCCTTGGAGTTAACAAAATGCCATCAGTTAATAAAATGTTACTATATATATCTATAAGAAGCTCGTTATGTACTTGAGAACTCGTCCAGAGTCATTGTATAATCATATCATATACTTAAAACTATTGTTTATTTTAGTACATAACATTATTAATACCAAATAAATAGTCAACTTAAAAAAAAAAAAAAACACTTTCTCCCCTTCGATCAAACTATTTTCCATCGTACATGCCCTCTGTTAGTGAGTGAATAAACAGGTCACTAAACGAAGTTTGGTACAAACTATTTTATCATCTTCTCTCTCAAAATCACTTTAACTCTCTTATCTCTCTGACGCTGTTGAATCGCTTAGACTGGAGCTCTGTAGACTCTGAAAAGTTTATGCCACTGTGCCGATGTCACATGGGCCGATCCAAAAACAACAGCCCAGTACCATTTACTATGGGAGAGTCCTGTAGAGGCCATAGGCTTCCGAGCGGAGTGACAAGTGAACAAAAAAACAAACAAAAAATTTCCAAGGTGGGGTAAAATTAATTAGCCAATCGGAAGATTTTTGCAAATGTCGTCGTACGTCAATCACACTTGTGAACTGGACAGCTGCTGTATGCAAACAGCCAAGTCAAATGTGTAATGTTAAAAAGGAAGGTTTCCTTCACTCAAAATATTTTTTTTTATTTATTTATTTATTTTTACAAGAGTTACAAATATAAATAACTGTCACACGTAAGTAGTAAGCGCTGGCTGCCAGGGCCTTCGGCTTATGATAATATAAACTTAAGTATCTATATACTATACATACATACTAATATACTAACTTGTTTTTTTGGGTGAGGTTAAAGTTAGGATAGTTTTTGGGGTGAGTGTTAGGAATAGCTGTTATGGATTATATGGATTATTCAGAGCTTAATGATCTAAATACTTAATCTAGTTTGTGAAATGAATTTACAAATTAAGGAAATACTATTAATATCTGTGTTTTTTAATAAATCAGTGGGCTTGCAGTTAGGAAACGTCGCATTTCTACATTCCTCCCATTTTTGGCAGTAGTCAAGAGTATGTATGGTTGAGTAATCGATGGGGCGATCCAAAAACAACAGCCCAGTACCATTTACTATGGGAGAGTCCTGTCGAGGCCATATGCTTCCGAGCGGAGTGACAAGTGAACAAAAAAAAACAAACAAAAAATTTCCAAGGTGGGGTAAAATTAATTAGCCAATCGGAAGATTTATAATTTTTGCAAATGGCGTCGTGCGTCAATCATACTTGTGAACTGGACAGCTGCTGTATGCAAACAGCCAAGTCAAATGCGTAATGGTAAAATTAAGATTTCCTTCACTCAAAATATTTTTTTTTATTTATTAACAAAAATTTTTTGAAGTGAAACTTCTTAGGCGTCGATGGACAAGGGAGAATGGAGAGTAAAGTTTCAAGACTATGCAACGTTTTGGGCATTTTCGTTCCGCGAGAGAGAAAAAAGATATAACGTAGAGGAAAAGGAGAGAGAAAGCTATTCCATATATATATCTTAGATACACTTTAGGCTATTTTTCCTGAGTGTTTCCTTGTGGTTGCTAATTTATAGTGAGCTATAACACTGCCTACTTTTTGGCGCTTGTTTGTTGGTGCAAACTTGTAGGAAATATATTTTTGGTGCGTACTTTTCGGCGTTAAATTTCCTTGGTGCCTACTATTTGGGGCGTTTTTGGGACCAAATTTGTTTGGCGTTTTTTTTGGAGCCTACTTTTTGGCACTTATTTCTGCTTGTGCGTACTATAAAGTGCTATCCATTCCGGCGTCAGATTTATTGGTATTGCCTTGCGGTAATTTGTGCCCTTGCTGTGGTCCTGGAATCGCTGCGTTAGTGCGCGTTGTTGCCACGATTTTTGCCCGGTGTTTACCTACACCGGTCGACCCTTCTCCGATTTTTGTAAATTTTGTCTATTTGAATTCTTTATATTCTTTCTCTCTCACTCTCTCATTCTCTCTCGGGGCTCTCCCTCTTTCTTTGTCTGCCTTGAAAGTTTCACTTCTGTTATGTGTACTACGCTACGGGCGCTTTTTTTAAATAAAATTGGTGATTAATTATGCGCCACCAGTATAATGGCATAAATAATAATAAAAATAGTTGCGGGAATCCATGTCAAGTATCCAAGATTGTTGATCACAGTCCTCAAGTTTTCTGAAAATAGGTTTATTTGTACGCTTAAGTATAATAAGAAGAAACTGAAAAGACTCTGAAAAAATTTTAAATTTTGATATTTATTTACTGTTGAAGGTATTGGTATAGAGTTTTTTAGGGATATATCTTCGGTTCTTTTCAATATTTTTAGAAAAACATTTATAAAAAATATATTAAAAAAAATTACTACATAAAAAAATTTATAAAATATTTATTAAAAAACATTATAGGTACATTTCTTATAAAAATTTAGTAAAAAAAAATTATGAAAAGCCTTATAAAAAGGTATTAAAAAATTATAATTTTTTTTTTAATTTATAAAAAAATGTTTAAGTTTATAAAAGTTCATAAAAAAATTAAAAAAAAAATGTATTAAAACATTGTTTTTTTAGGTTTATAAAAAATAATTTATAATTTTTTTAAGATTTTTTTTATAAAGTAAAATTTTTTTTAAATCAATTTTTTTAAATACATTTTTATAAGATTCTCTAATTATACGAAGTCATTATTTTTTATACATTTGTTTAAGATACAAATTTTTTTTTTTAATTTTTTGGGAAAACCCTCTTATTTTTTTTTAAACACCTCACTCAGATTATTTTCTTATTATTTCATTTTAACTGAGATTATACTCTGTAATCCCTGAAAGTTTCATCGTTTCACAGCGAAATAGAGAAACTTCTAGGGACTGCATAGTTTCAGCTTTTAAGAGAATATGAAGTTGTTCGCCAGTTGTGCTTTCCATTTTGAAGCCGTCCGTGAAGAAATTTTCGGCAAAGTTCACATAAAACTGAGAGATTCTGAATCTTTGCACTGTACTCTAGAAAGCATACCGGCGCTGTATTTCTGACGAAAAGCCGTTTGGGGCACAACTAATTAATTAAGTGGTAATAGCAGTGAATATGATTCCCTCTATCCAGAGGTCCTTTAATAGAGGTTGCGATGCTAAAATTGCCGCGTTAATCAAGATTTAAGGCAAATCACGGGTCTTGCAACAAACTTTAGACGGGTTTTTCTCAAAACTATATACTTTTCGAATTGGCGTACACGATAACTCGAAAAGTTATTAACCGATCTCTCTGAAATTTTGCACACATCTTTTTTATTATATTCTTTCTATGTGAATTTAAAAGTTTTTGAAAATTTTTCGAAAAAATAATTTTTTCGAGCAAAAATAGTTCGCCCCAAAAAATTTTTTTTGTTTGAAGCATTTTATTTGGTTTTTTGTATTCAAGTCACTGACGCCGATGCTACAATGCCTGCCGATTGAGAATTGGAAGAATTGAGTGTACATCCGCCATTTTAAATTATTAAAATAAAAATAATTTTTTTTTTATTATTTCAATGTATAAATAAACTGTATGCCAATTTAAAAAAAATATATATTAACTTTTTCATTTTCAATAGTTTTAATGAAAATCAGGGAAAATATGGCCGTTTACAGGTATCTGTCCCCTTAAACAATTTAATTACGCATATTTTTGTGGAACATTTTAACCCCATATTTCTTAGTCAAATGAGTAATTGTGAGCCTTATTTTAGAAATCTGAAAAATATTAAGTTTGTACGGTCGAAGCAGCGTTAAAGTACTCCACACAAATATTCTCCAGAAAATTTCAGCAGATGCCTTCTCAGACGATACCGGTGTTACTTTTCAAAAAATTTCGTTTAAAATTAATTTTTTATTGCCCACAGTTTACAAACAAGCATTTCATAGACTCAAATAGACTTATATAAAAATATATAAGAAATACATAAATAATTGGTGTTTGGCCGAGCTACTCCTCATATTTGTGGTGCGCGTCTTAATGTTGTTTCACAAATGGAGGTCCACTTTTAAGCCGACTCCGAACGGCAAATGGTTTTTTGTGAGGAGTTTTTTCATGACAGAAATTCACTCGGAGGTTTGTCATTGCCGAGGCGCGACCGCTATCAGGAAAAAAATGTTGGTGTTTCATGCCCCAGAATTCAAACTTACGCACTCCCGAGCGGTAATTACGCACCAGCCCATTCGGCTACGGCAGCCTGTAAAAAAATCGACGTTTAAAGACGAAAATACAGGTGACTTAATATTCTACAGCACCGCATTCTTATATTTTTTCGGCTGCTGCTCCGCATTATTCTTTCGGTTATAAGAGCTAAATTTTTGTTTATTTGGCCACCGATTAGTGACCACCAAATTGCGGCCGCTGTTAGAAATATGTTTTTTTTATTACGTTTCACCTACTACGGTGACCACTGTTAAATAAAAATCATGAAATTTTTTAATTTTTGTATTTGTAAATTTTTTAAGGCCCCCAAAACGCGCTCCAATTAAAATAAATATTTAGAAATTTTTTCAGTATTTGATCAATGCCAAAACAGAAAAATTTGCCCGTAATAGATTACTAAAATAAATGTATTTATGTGTTTGTATATTCATGCATACACATTTAAGGGGGAGACATTTTTTCTTCATAGTAAGTAATTGCAATTAAAATTTATTTCATGCGAAAAAAGCAAGCGCTATTAAATGAGACAAATAAAAGTTTTATTTGAAATTAAATAAACATTTACGCCAAGCAAATATTTGGTTTTTCAACACGAAAATTTAAATGTTAACATTTAATAAAAATTTAATTTAAACCAAACACTGGCAGCCAAACAAAAAGTCGACCAAAATAAAGAGAGCAAAAAATAGAGAACAATTTTCAAGCAGACAGACACAATGCAGCTGAGGATCGACAGATAAAAGGCGCGAAGGTTCATTAACAAGAACGTGCAACAACATACAAAATAGCAAAAACAACAAAAACAACAGTGAGTACTGCATTTAAAATGCGAACACAATAGACGAGTGTACCCACTTGCAAAATACAGCACCACAACAACAACAACAACGACGCAACAGCACTTGCAACATGCGACGTGTTTATTTGTAGATTGTTTTTCGATGTTTTGAATTGTAATGACAAAACCAAAACCGAAAAAGCAAATGCAAATTTCAAATTTCGGTGGCAAATTGTGTAGTAAAGGAAAACAGCAAAAACAACAAAAAATAACATGCCCCACCTACCTTCCCACCAACCAAGAAAAACAAAAACACACACGCACACACACACAATAAAAGGCAACCGAAATTTAAAATTCAGTAGAAATGGTAAAGGGCTTGTGCGGGGACGCAAAGTGTGAAAGAAGTGTATTTTGATGAAGGTGTAGAAAGGCGAGTTGAAGTGCGCAACGCCAGCAATAGTTGCCGGCATTTTCCCCGCAGCGCTTCTCTCAACCATTCGAATTGATGGCTGTGCGCTGATGTGGCATTGCGGTGTGTCTATGGTGATGCTTTTGTGGTGATGGCTGCCTGCTGTGGTGGCTGCCACAATTGTTTTGCGCTTGCATCTGTAGTAACTATGTTAAACAGCTACTACAACAAAAACATAAATGCCAACAACAACGTGAACACCGACAAATTCTGCAACACATAATTAATGCGTTTGGCCGCAAGCGTACGAGCGAAAAGGCCAAAATGCGCGCCGATAGAACAGCAGCCACAACAAAAAGACACGCATGCAAGCACATACGTACATACATGCATGCATGCATACATATGTGCGTGTATAGATATCTACATACGCATTTTTCTATTTGAGCGTTTCGTATAGTTAATGGGACATGCAAACGACAAGTGGCATTTTAGCTGCAGCCAAAACCGTCCGTCCGACGGTCCGCTCAGCCATCCATCCCTCCATTCATCCATCTATCCATCCATCCATCCATCTAACTATCTATCCCGGCAGCGCTGCTAAATCTTACTAGCTGGCCAACTTACTGCCTCGCCGTCATCATGGTCCGCCGCCCAAGTGGGCTGTGCTGCCTGCACTACGCGTTTGTTTTGCGAAATAAATTAAATATCTTTGCATTTACGCATAACTCAATCGGCAAGATAGACAACTAAGTATTTAGTTGTTGGGATCACATTTAAAGGCCGTCAACAGCCAACCGCCAACCGCCAATCGCCTGCTTGTTGCCTATTCTGCTCCTATCTCTACTATCGCTCAACCATTTTTCAAATGCTCACCCATTCGGGAAGTCTTTTGTGCCGCCTTAAAAGCAAAGCAAAACGAAAGTGGCAAGCGGTGTAGTATTTTATCTGTGACAGGGCCACTCATGACATGCCTTGGCGGCCGAGTGACAGCCGCGCGAGTCACATCAGCAGCAACGGCGAACCAGCAAGCGGCTAGCAGGCATCACATTCTCGGCATACCAATGCTATGCGAAGAGTTGCATGCAAGGCAGAGGATTAGTATGCTAAACGGGTGAGGATTCGGTAAGATCTTTGGTGAGAGGCCCGGCTAGAAGACACTTACCACCACGTTGGTGCATACTGCGTAACCTGAGCGATAACCTGTATAGAAGGGAGCAGTCCACAGCCCTTTTGCAACTTTAACAAGAAAGCACAGTTTATAGAGAGCTGTATTGCGATAAACTACCAGGTTTGAAGCTCTCTAGCAAACTTTTGGAGTCTTTCAACCGAAAACGATTTAAGGATTGTAAAACTGAACTACCGCCTGGCTAGAACTAGGAATTTTTTCGCGTGAAATCTGCGAACTCTGCAGAGTAGAAATCGAAACTGTAAGATAAATAATACTTCAGCATTGCCCTGCACTGATGAACGTAAGCGAGTGCTGGGTGACTATTTAATAATAGGGAATACATCCTAAATTTCAAGGACCTAGAATCCATACCAAAGTTCCTCTCAATAGTGCGATAAAACAACTAGACAGATCTCTCCTCGAATGAATGAAAACAAAACAATTTCCCTCTCATCGATCTCTGCCGGCCTTTCATTAGTACAGTAGTTGCTATCAACACCGTACACTCCCTAATGAAAACACAAGGGAAACCTATGGGATTTCCCTCTACTGACTGACGGTGGAGAGTATTGCACACTTTCCCCGTCACTGTCTCACTCTTGTCAGAACGTGGCACCGCGATGTAAACTTTTTCTTCTTCGGATGTCTCGAATGCATCTTAGTGATACCACAATCTGCTTCCAGGTCCCAGTAGACCTCATGAAAAATAAAGATAAAAATAGATAAAGATTGATGTATCCTTAGTGATTTCAACCAGATATATTCTGGATAGAGTAAAGTCTATAGCATCTGTCCAACATTTGTCTCAAGCGGCGTCAAGTGTGTATCTACCTCGGAACAAAGGTATTGCCGAAGGGCATTTGAGGAATGCTTTAAACGCTTTAAACGTCCATTCCCCTCAAGGAGCTAAACAATTTTCAGAAGAAACCCGATACTTTAGCGCTCGAGGAGCATTGCTTGTGAGTATCTGCTTGGACGAATACCTTCAAGGGAGTTGTGACAAAAATCCACACTAACCAAAATATTCGTTGGGAACAGGGTAATTTAAACTTAGTGCTTAGGCCGATAGTCTTAGCTGATTGTGCCTTCGGTAATGTTATATAATTATTCATAATTATATTTCTAATAAATAAATAAATAAAAAATAAGCTTAGGGCTTTTTGGAGTCTTCTCTATGTTAGATGCCATTGACGGCTGATTGATTTTAATATTATTCGGATGTGTTGTGAAATTTGCTCCACTATTTTCGTGTCTTTGAAATCCTAAGGTATATTCGACTTTTCTTTATTAATAGCCGTGGTACTCAGTGTCGCTAATCCGCAAAGTACTTATGCACATCTTTGGAGAAATTCGGTTTCAAAGGTTAGGTTAGCTTTATCGACTTGGTTAGTAAACATCACATTTTTAGATGGATGAAAAAATGGCTTTAAAACTAGAAACCGCTCCTGGTAGTTCTTCCATACCACCGCAAATGCACTATGCAAACTTAGGCAAAAAATATCGGCAGCCTCTACATTTCATTAAGTTTTTCTTTACCGAAAGTAAAGACTCGTGGTTTATTTTCGAAGCCTTGCTTTTAATAGTTTGTTACAAAGTAGAGCAAAAGTCGATGAAAAAGCGCTACACTAAAACTTATCTTTACTGTCTTCTCATGGGTTTAGAGGCCGTTATATTAGTAAGCCACTGTCTAATAAGAAACAGTTACAGCGATTATATTGGAAAAGAGAGGGGCATGAACTTTGTCACAGTTCTGCTCTGTCTAAGCCTATTTTGTTTGCTTAAGGGCCGCTTATGAGGTGCATAGTGCCAAAGTCAATGATTTTCACTTTCTTCTATCGTTAGCTGTTTGTTTAACTTATATATTGAAATATAAATTGATCGAGCCAAGGAGCACCAAGAGATTTGGTGGCTCCTAAAACACTCTGGCTTAAAAGCCCATTGCACGGGTTTTCCAATAACAGGTGTTATTTTGAATGGCCAGCTATTTCGGTAGATGTCACTTTTAAAGCTGTCATTTTTTGATATTTGACAAGTAGAAACTACGCCAGTAATAAAAATGGAACGATTCACGCTTAAATAACGCACTGAAATGATTAAAATTCACTATAAAAATGGTGAAAATTTGGCAGAGACGGTTCGTAAAACTCGAAGATTTTTGGGTCATCGTGAAGCACCTTGTCGGACCGCAATACAGAAATTGGTAAAAAAATTCGAGCTGTTGCGACAAGTTAGTGATGTGAAGAATAAAACCCGCGTATGTCGCTCAAGAGCAGCCGAAAATATTGCTGTTGTAGCCGAAAGTTTTGAAGAAAAGCCAGGTTTGTCCACTCCTCGTCGTTCTTTGGAATTAGGCATTCCACAAACGTCATTACTCCGTATTTTGCATAAAGATTTGGGTCTTAAGGCTTATAAAGTCCAGTTAACACAAGAACTCAAGCCGGCTGATCATCAACAACGTCGTGTCTTTGCTGATTGGGTCGTTGAAATGAATGTAAATGATCCGAAATTCCATCGAAAACTCATCTTGAGTGATGAGGCCCATTTCCACCTTGGTGGCTTCTTCAACAAGCAAAATTGGCAGATCTGGGGCACAGAAAATCCAAGAGTTATTGTTGAAAAGCCTCTCTATTCTCAACGTGTGACTGTTTGGTGCGGTTTATGGTCCGGCGGAGTCATTGGACCTTACTTTTTCGAAAATGAAGCTGAAGCAACAGTTACGGTGAATGGACTGCTCTATCGAGAGATGATTAACAATTTTTTATGGCCGCAATTCGATGGTATTGATCTGAACAACGTTTATTTTCAACAAGACGGCGCTACGTGCCACACAAGCAACGAAACCATTGATCATAACACCTCTTATTGGAAAACCCTATTTAGAGCTCTGGAAAGAGGGTAGATAGTCAAGGAGGGGAGGAGAAAAGAACCAAAGTATAGAGATAGAAACAGAGGTAGTTAGTCCTGTGTCCTGTGAGAACTTTCCAAATTCTTTGGTAAATCTGTAAATATCCTCCAGTTTTAGAACCCAAAACTCGTATCCTTGCTCTAGCAAATGCAGGACACTCACAGAGAAAGTGCTCAGTGCTATCCACCTTCTTCAAGTAAGACAGACACCTCGGGTTCTCAATGATTCCTACGGTGTTCATATGCTGACCCCATGGGCTGTGTCCTGTTATAATACCAACCATCAACCGAACGTCTTTCGTTCCAAGTTTTAGTAGAAAGTTTGTCAGTTTTCTGTTCGGACTTGTCACAAAACACTTTGCAGTTCTGCAGCGTTCTAGATCGGACCATTGCGCTTTAACTTGTTTAACTTGCTTCCAGGTGAGATAGTTGCTGGGAAATTCCTCGTGAAGGCTGCGTCGCCAGCAACCTTTGGCTCGCCTTCTGCTCATGCAATCTTGAGGATTCCACTCTAAGGCTGGCATCACTGGTATTTCTTACAGTAGTTTTCTAAGATTATGCCCGATCTAGGCCTACATGTGCCTGTGCAAATCAATGTTTGATATCCAGTTTTCGGGGCGTATTGTTGTACGGAGGCATCGATTTACAAAAGTTTGCAGTTTGGATGCTATGGGTTATTCGGAAATTAATTTCATATGTTTGTGGATATATCGAGCTTCGAGATTAAACCAAGGCCTTTCAGGTGGTCATAAACTGTTGGATTCGATAAATTTAGCCTCTCACCAATCTCACGTGTTCTTATTCGCCGGTTTGCATCAACTAATGCCTTTATCGCGTCTTTATCAGCTTCAACCGGCCTTCCAGAACGTCGTGCATCTTCGACATCAAAATTTCCGGATCGAAATTTTGCAAACCAGTTCTGGTACTGGCGTATTGTCAACACATCTTCTCTATACACATCGGTTAATTTCTTTCAGGCTTGAACAGCATTTTTACCTTTTCTATAGTGAAAAAGTAAAATGTGACGTAATTGCTGCTTACGGCTCTCCATATTTAAAAGGGCACCGATCAAAAACTACAGTGTAAAATCAATTGAACTTATTCACACACAAGCCTTGCTATATCAGCTGTCAAACAAAAACATATAATGAAAATACGACGTAAGTGTGAAGTTAGATGTGAAAAAATACATAAAACCCTATGTCGGGGAAAAACGAATTACTTTCGAAAACAACCCAAAACCCTGTGATGTTGTCCAAGATTCGCAACCGTCCAATAAAACGGATTTAACATTTGAGTTAAAAATGCTGATTTTAGTATTTTCAGTACGACGATCGGAGTATCTTTAGCATTGCAAAGACTGCTTTCGCTTTGTTTAATTTGGCTGATTTATAGGCTAAGGCGCCCCCATCTGCCATAATTTGGTTTCCAAGATTCATAAACTCCTGAACCACGTCGATCGGCTAGCAAAGATGAATGGTGAACATTCACCACTTTCTACAAGCCACACAACAATGCCCTATCTGGGTTATCTATTTCGTGTAGAGCGGCAGCCATCACGAGCCAACGTAAACTAAGCGAATATGTATTTACGATGTCTCGAAAATATCCTTCCAGCACCTCCCGTGGCTTACTTTGCAGAAGTGATGAAAATATTGGGAATAGAGTTCTTTAATTTCTATCTCATTTCAGTCGTCATTTAACAACTTTTCTTGTCACTTGCCAGCTAGATGGTCGCATAACCGCCTCTGTCCTTCGCCACTAAGTAAAACATTCCTTCTGCAGCTAAACGAACTACCAACTAAATATTTGGCCAATGCAAATCACAAACTGACAAGTTAAAAATAACCGAGAACGCACTTTAAATTCACTAACTGCAAAATGCGAATTGTAGTTCAAGCGAATAAGTGCTGCATTCAAAAGTACAAGCATATAAATTGAAATTAAATCTAATAGAATTGTGTAAAATAAGATAAAATGCCATTTGAACTAAATTAAAGCAGACAGTTGCGGGCCGCACAACAGCGAACGGGTGGCGATGACTAATTCCACAAATTCCCGAAAAGCTTAAATTTAACAGCAATCGCTGCGTAGAGAGAGGCGAGACAAGCGGAGATGGAAAGTGAATTTAGTTGCATTGTGTCGCAATGCTTAGAATGGATTGCTTTCAATTGTTTGGGTATTTAGGTTGGATTAGAGTATTGTATTGTTGAAAAGGATTAGTGCAAGCGAAGTGTCACAGAATCACAATCTATTGTAAATGGGGTTTAAATATATCATATTTGATATCTATCGTTTTGATTGGAGGACGACATTAATACTATTTGATTTAAAATTTATAGGTGAGTAATTATTATTTTCTCAATAATCAGTAGGGTAGAAGTGGGTGGTGTCAGCTTAGTATTGGCATTTGTTCTCGAAGTTATAGGTACGACTGTGTAGCCAAATTAGTTTAGCCGCAATTTACGTACTCATATTGGGTCTGGGAATAAGTTTCCGGCCTTTCTTAGCCAAAGTTACGAATTATTTAAACAATTAATTAATATCGTACATGATATAAAATCTGATGCCATCAAAGTTACCTCGCCGATGTGCTGGTGAAAGATTCCTCATGTATCTCAGCAGTTTTTGGATTGAATGATTGATTCCTCTTCTTAGGTCTATCTTTTCTTCGACCACTAGTCGCTCGATCAGATCTTGTAACTTTACTCATTTTTTATAAATAAAAATGTATAAACACTTATAGTAAAAATTCACGAACACTTATAACCTCAGATCAACCTATTAACTCAAGAAGCAAGCATAAACTAAAATCTTAAAAAACTAGTTTGAATTGCCCTTGAATTGTAAAAGAAAGTGGGGAAGGCCGTCCAACAATAGATATGCAGCTGCTTCCGCGAAACGCTCAACTGACATGGCCTAATGGGCGGAACTTCTGAAGGGTCTATCTCTTAGAATTTTACTCGGATCGACTTAAAATTTTAGGAGAGTATTTTAAACATACTGTACTATTTAGTGAGACAAACAAAAAATTCGATTTTTTGAAATTTTCAAGCCCACCTAATCCCTTAATGTTTGTTAATGACATTCCAGACGTTTTCGAAACATCACGTTCTCTGATGTATGCAGATGACCTGAAAATTTACAGTCGGATAGAAGCCGAAACTGACTGCATATTGCAGCATTATTTGGAATCCATTCTATATGGGTTCATCTTTAAGAATTGAGAAGGTTCAGAAACGTTTCACTAGATTTGCTATTCATTCACTTCGTTGGCCTTGCAGTTTGCCTGCATATAAAAGTATATGTCTTTTGTTAGCATTGCCAACTTTAGAAATGCGAAAAAAAATTTCACCGATAATGTTTATAAGGGACATAATTACGAACCATATCAAATCCCACTTCTTGCCGGAGCTAATACTTTTTAATTGTCCCACTCGTAACCTTAGACTCAGCAAAATGCTCCATTTACCTTATCACAAGACCAACGTTTTAAGGCAGTCTAACCAATTATGCAAAAATTTGGATATATTCTCTAATTCACGAGAGACTTTCAAATGAAAACTTAATCTGGAGATAAACTTTTTGAATTTTGACTAATGCATCTCACAGTATTGTTTACCATATATTATATTTAAGCTTTAGTATTAGTAATCTATTTGAGTTGTACTTTAGTTGATGAAAGAATGAATAAATAAATAAAAAAATAAATATTAAGTGAAGTTTATGCCATTGGAAGCTACAACATTACTGCATCTTCCAGGCAGGCATACTGATTCCGCTGATGAAAAATTCGAGTTCTTTTGACTTCATCCATTCATTGAGTTTGCGATGCTTTCGTAAGAAGTGAATCGCTCTCCAATAAGGGCGGACTGCATTGATCGGAACAGATGGTAGTCCGAAGGTGCAATGTTTGGGGAATACAGCGGGTGAGGCAAGATTTCCCAATTCAGTCTCTCTAATTCAGTGTGGCCTGGCGTTGTCATGTAGCAAAATCAGTTTGTCATGCCTACCGTCCCATTCCGGCCACTTTTCTTTGGGTGCTCGATTCAAACGCATCAGCAGCAGTCGATAACGATCGACGATAGTTCAAAGAGTTCATAACAGATGACACCCTTCTGATCCCACCAGTGGCACAACATAACCTTTGAAGCATGAATTTTTTTTTCGCTGTTGATGGACCTGGTTCACGTGGCAGGCTCCAACATTTTCGGCGCTTAGGGTTATCATAGTAGACCCATTTTTCATCGCCAGTGACGATGCGATGCAGAAAATCTTTTCCTTCTACTGTTTTTACGGGACGAACGTAGACATTTTTGACATCAGAATAAAAAGGTTCTTTACACTGCAAACGAATGTCAACTACTGCGATCGAGAGCTCACATATCCACCTTCAAATCATCAGTATATTATTAGAGCGAACACAAAAATAGTATCAGCAGCGACTCGTCTTTTACGAAGGCGGAAACTTATTCCCATACTCAATATATTTCCAATTTCGGATAAATCGGACCATATATACGTTTTTTAGGGATATCTCGAACCCTCCGCAACCTATCGTGGTTATTATCTAGATAATATATAAGTATGTTTCAAAATTGAGCCACATCGAAGCATAAATACAATTTTTAGTGATACCTCAACCACAGTGCGACCTAATGGAAACCACTTAGATTTTGCATCATTGCTGGAGACGAGAGGTATGTTTATGAGTACGACTCACAGCAGACAGTTAATAAAGGGAAAACAAGTTCTGGATTTTGCACCACGATAAGGCAGCGTCCCCCAGTGCCATCATTATTCGTGAATTTCTGACCAATAATTCTTCAATTGCTCCATTGAACTCCCAGACCGGTGTAGTGTCTTCCAAGCTGAGATCTACGCTATAGACAAAACAGCAAAAACCGTAAGACCAATGGACTTACCTCCGGAAAACTTTACCAATTTTGATGAGAGTCAAGCAGCGATCAAAGCACTGGTCCCAGCGCACATCAATTCAAGATGACCACACATCAACAACACAACACCACACTTTGTTGTGTCTCCGGCCACTATGGAGTGGAGGGGAATGAAGGAGCGGATGAGTGTTCAAGGGAAGGCTCTGAGCTTGACCTTCAACGAGTTATAGAGAACAGTAGCATTCCTCTCAACGAACTAATCGTGGAAATCAATTGAAGGTGGTCTATGACTACTTAGTGCAAGGACAAAATGTCTGCTTGAATTCAACAGATCAAGCGTTCTCATAGGTTTTATAATGGGTCACTGCACTATAGGCACCCCAGTCGGTAGAATGGGTGTACCATAATATGACTTCTGCAGGAGTTGTGAGGATGAAGAAGAAATTGAGTCGGTAAAACACCACTTCTGTGAATGTTTTGCACTTCAAAGAAGCTAAGCCGAATATCTGGGCGATTATTTCTTTGAAGACCTGGAAAATTTGCGAAATATCTCACTGGAGAGATTAGTTACCTTCTTAAAACAATTTAAGTGGTTTAGCAACTTCGTTAGGGGATGGAAATAAAATGCAGGTATCACACTCGGTGGCCGTTTTGTCTCAGATAAGCAATCTCACTTAGCTACCTAACCAAGAACGAAATGAAGACCATCCAAAAGCCACGAAATCATCTAATATAGCCCCATGCGTTTTTTTCTGTTTTATTGACTCAAAAAACGAGTCCCAAAACGATAGGGTTTATTTGACCGACCGATCATACCAGAATTTGAGTCATCGCCCCAGAAGGCAGTACCCGCCACAGGTAATGGGTTAGGCCGCGGTAGCCGCAGATGGGCGCTCTCCAATCGTTTTCATTGATCCTGGCGTCAAGGTAAATGCGAAATATTATCGGAAAAGTATTCTGGAGGTTGATTTGAAGCCGTGGGCAGACAAAAATGTCCGTGGCAGACCATGGACGTTTCAACAAAACTCAGCATCGTCTCACAAAACTCGAGTGAACCAAGGATGACTAAAAAACAACGTTCCAAACTTCATAACATCCACATAATGGCTCTCAAATTCACCAGACGAATCCGATGGATTATTTTTGCTTTGGGCCATTTTGGAGAGCAAGGTCCGAACTAGGTCCAGTGTCGAGGCGCTAAAAAATACCATTGTCTGCGAGTGGGCAACTTGCGTGTCATTTCTTGGCCATCTCAAGGTCATAGTCAAGGCAAAAGGTGGTCATATCGAGCAAAACTAAATTTGTTCTTAATTCTGTATTATTTTCACACATTTTTTGCTTTGAATTGAATAAAAGAAATTTTCCAAACTAAATTGAAGGCCTTTTTAATCGGTTACACTTCGAATACCGGACTCTGAACTACGGGTAACGCGTTTTAATAGCCGAAGAGATGTAATGGAAAAATCGAAAACGGCTCTGATGGCCACACCAAAAATTGAGTTTCAGATATGTTTCGAGAGCTGCATCAAACGCTGGCATAAGTGCGTTAAAGTTAATGGGAATACTTTGAAGGGGATAATATCATTTTGGAGGAATAAACTTGTATTTTGAATTTTCTGTTACAATATATTCCGGGAAACTTTTGATCAAGGTGATACAAGTGTGGGTTGTCATAGGGGATTAAAGCATAGTTTGATTAAGGCACAAATAATTTGATTAAGGCATAGTTAGATTGAGTCAAATAGAGATATAAAAAGTTTATATAAAATATAGATAGATGGATATATGGACGCAAATATAGATAGATGTGTGAATGGATAGATAGATACTGAGGTATCGTACACCATGATCATAAGATATTGTATCCTCTACTCTCCTCACTGCTACATCTAGCCTTAACTTCCCTCGAACTTCCACCCAATATATATTTATATATATCATTGGCACGTACACCCTTTTTGGGAGTTCGGCCGAGCTCCTCCTCCTATTTCTGGCGTGCGTCTTGATGTTGTTCCACAAATGGAAGGACCTACAGTTTCAAGCCGACTCCGACGGCAGATATTTTTTATGAGGAGCTTTTTCATGGCAGAAATTCACCCGGAGGTTTACCATTGCCTGCCGTGGGGCGACCACTATTAGAAATAAACTTTTTTTCACCGAGATTCGAACCTACGCTCTCTCTGAATTCCGAATGGTTGTTACACACCAACCCATTCGGCTACGGCGGTCGCCGTAGGGTGATTACTTTTGCGTCAACTTGTGCTACTAATAACGCTTAACTCAAAGTTTAACGATTTGTACAAAATTTAAAAAAAGTCTACAAAATTTCCAATAAAATGTAAACCTTTTAGTATTTTAGAAAACTTCAAGATATGCAGTTTCATAGCTCATCCAATTTTGGTACAATACTGTTCATTTTTAAATTGAATTAAAATTAACGTTGATTTTTGATAATTTTCTCTTTATGGTGTAATGCAGTTTCCTTCATTTTTCGGTTTCTCTCTCCATCGACCTAGAAAGTCGTTCAATGGCAGGCCAGCTACGCCAAACATATCAATTATGGAAAATGCGCGATTCCTCAACTAAATTGAATAACTTAGAATAATTAGTACTTAAGATTCCCTCGTAAACTGTCAACATAAAATATAATGTGACATTTAAAATCCTCCAATGGAGTCCCAACTGCCACAGAGCAACTGTCAAGCACACATACACATGTACATTGATTTGATGAAGGCAGCACGCTCGAACTTGCTAGCCTACACAACGCTTCCACGCTCATTAATAACTACTATTATCCGGTGCATTTGTATTATTACATAATTTAGATAAGTACGCAGAGCACAAATATACGCACACACGCACACATACTGAAGTGTGCATGGAAACGCACACGTGGAAATATTAATGAATAAATGAGAAGAAACACGCACAAATAGGATTTTCATGCACAAGCACGCACTTACATGCATACACACATATACACATGCAAATGCATAAGCACAAACACGTACACCCACAATCAAAGTGAAATACTGCGAAAGTGTGTGGTACATTTTGGGTATTTGACAATTTCCTTATACATCTCGCTTTCTCAGCTCGAGCACTTCTAAGACGACTGACATGAAATTCGTGTATACTAAATAATCTGCATTCAAAGCGAGCAGCTTCCAGTGAAGTTTGCAACTCACTTTCTCACAAAAACTTGAGTGGCTGCTATAGCGAGCTTAGTTTGATTTTTGTTTTTTTTTTCTCTATTTTTTGATACGAAGTTTAACAGCTCAAACAGCAGCGCGAATATTGCATTACTTTCGCTTGCCATTTATATCTCAGTTCGTTTGCAGTCATAAGTGAGATTTACAAATATGTATGTATATGTATATATATACACTATATATGTAATATAATGCACACGATTGCGTTGGTAAGTGACCTTTAATAGCGCGGCTTGTGTGCGCCATGCCTGCAAACGTTTCACAATACACGACGATTCATGCTCTGTCATATGTACGAGTACATGGCGTATACGTGCTCTTTGCCGATTTTTCTGCTCCGCTCTGTTGCTGATGATGTTTTTCCGTTCTTGACTCCTCGTTGATGGCACTTGGCGAATCTAAAACTTGTGCATACATATACAAATATGTATATGTAAATGTGGGTGTGTGCGAATAAATTTTTCTATTTATTCACATTTATGTTATTTAGCATACATATACACATTTATGTATGTACGAGTATGTATTGTAAGCGAAGTTCGTACAGTCATTTAGCGTCGGAGCAGGGAGATTAAAATCAAATATTTATAAATTAGCAATAAGACATGGCACAGTGGCGTAGCGTTGTGCAAGCAGCTAACGTGATTTGAAGGCCACATTTATCTTGGAAATTTTTGTTTGCACTTAAAAATGCAGAAAACGGTAAGAGCAAACTAATTTTTCTTCCTTTCGTTAATTGGCGAATTGCGCGCGCAATGAAAACACAACAAGTAGGTCTTCATGGTAGAAATTTGTAGAAGAAAAACCAAATTGGTTTATTGTTTTCAAATATTTGAAGTTATTTTAGTCTTTGCAAAAGTGTGAAAAGGTCTATAAGATTTGGCAATCATGTTATCATTGCTTCAGCTTCAGTAAGCCTTTGTTTTCGAGTTCATATAAAAGAAAACCGAAAAAGTGCAACTTTGACGCGTTTGGACCAGAGGAAAAGAGACCAGAGTCATGAGACCGGCCAAAGAGGGGCGGATTATCTAATTTTATTCCTACTACTACTGCCTAGGAGCCATACGCCTATTATCTATTTAGGCGCAGCAATGGTTTATACAGAATATGCATTCGAGAGTGTGCAGAAATTTCAAAATATCAGCCAAAAAGGATATGTCAATGACAATTAGGGGCAGAGTTTTAGCAGCTAATTTGATACTGTTTAAATCAAATTTTTTGTCTCGCAACAAAAGTTAAGAATACACAAAACCTTGATCCGCCCTGTGCTTACCTATGGTTGCGAACTATGGACGCTAAAAACTACTGACATTAATCAGCCAATGGTCTTCAAAAGACAAATTTTACGAAAAATATATGGGCCAATAAGAGCAGGACGGTACTTATCGCAATAAGATATAAGCATAAGCTGGAACTTTTAGCAAAAAACGAAACTGTGATAAGATTTATAAAATCTCAGATGATAAGATGGCTTGGACACGTATTCAGAATGCTCAAGGAGAGAACAACTTGAAAGGCAGTTGAATTGTGCCCTGTTGGAGGCCGTACAAGAGAACGCCCCAGAAAGGGATAGCTCGAAGGCGCTGAAGATGACCTTGCAAAGCTGAACGTGCGGCGGTGGTAGCCTTATATAGAGGCGGGTGGCGAAAAGTTGTGAATAAAGCAGTGGTTCACCAAGGACTGTGAGGCCAAGAACAAGAAGAAGAATGGTTTATATGTAGTGGCACAAAATTAATCACCCTATCGGAAGATTTATAACTTTTGCAAATGGCGTCGTACGTCAATTATATTTGACACTTGTAAACTAGAGAGCTGCCGTATGCAAACAGACAAACAAAGGAGCGCTTCAAGGTCTAAATATTGCAAAAACTTCCCTCACTGAAAATATTTTTTTTTTATTTAGCTGACTATTTTGCCAAATTGGATAATTATTTTTGAGCTTCCTTCTCTATCTAATAGGTAATTCCGATCAAATATCAGAGAGTAACTAAGAACGAAGTCCTACTGTATATTTGATACTATTAAGAATTTTTCAAATAAATGGCGCACCATGGGCTGATTCGCTGGCTTATTAAAAATGCTATCAAAAAAACTTTCAATATTTCTGAATGCGTTTTCTTTAATTAAATCAAAGTCCCGTCACCTAAGCAGCTGATTAGACCATTCCTAATCAAACTTAGTGCGCATAATAACAGTTGGTGAAAGTCTAGTGTAACTGTAGCGTAATCTTGCTGGAATGAGTCGTCACCCCGTCGAGTTCCTCAATGTACTGCAAAAAAATTGATTGGCTTACCATCGCAGTGCCCTCGCTGGACTATAAGGTCTTAGCTTTCATTTTCAATCATTCAAAAACGGTCCAATAATGCAACCGATCTAAAAACCTCATCAAGTATGTACAAGCTCGGGATGCACTGGTTTCCCAACGACAACGCAGATCCAAAATGCATCGCGTCCGAAAAGCTATATTTTTTAACAAAACCAGCGTAATTTTCCAACTGCAATAGCCATGCAGTGGGCATATATCGATGCAGATGATCATTTGTCTCTATTTTCTGGTGTACATTAAGATGTTTTCCACAAATGGGACTACCCACAGTTTTAAACTGATTCCGGATGGTAGATGGTTATTCTCGCTTATTTCCGTTTCCTGGCTAGTGCTAGTGCGTATTATTAAGTGCTATCCATTCCGGCGTCGGATTTATTGGTATTGCCTTGCGGTAATTTGTGCTGTTGCTGCAGTCCTTGAATCGCTGCGTTTATGCGGGCGATAAACGCTCGGAGTAGTGCGCGTTGTTGCCACGGTTTGTGTCCGGCGTTTACCTACACCGGTTGACCCTTCTCCGTTTTTTGTAAATTTTGTCTATTTGTATTCTCTGCAAATGTTGTGCATTTATTTAGATATATATTCTTTCTCTATCTCTCTCTCTCTCTCTCTCTCATTATCTCTCGAGTCTCTCCCTCTTTCTTTGTCTGCCTTGAAAGTTTCGCTTCTGTTATGTGTACTACGCTACACGCACTTTCTTTATGAGAAGCTTCTTCATGGCAGAAATACACTCGGAAGTTTGCCATTGTCTGGTGGCGAGTGGTAGTCACGCACCAACTCATTCGGCTACGGCGGCCATTTATTGAACTTTATAAGCGAATAGGCAAATGTCTTTTTGCAGAATTTCCCTCAGGCTAATGCTGTTAATGTTGGCTGCAGTGGTCTCCCTCATCTTAGGGTGTATTACTCTTCATACCATACACAAAAAACGGTACTATTTTTCCATCGGAATTAAAAAATGTATTGTATTTAAAGACTTCCTAAAAAAATGTCGGAGAAATATTAAGCTTTAGGTGAGCTGGATCGATTTGAAAGTACTTTGAAAACCTCCATTATTTTGACTCCCCTAATAGAAATTAAAAACATTTTTATGCAAACTTTTTAAGCTTAAACTCTTCTTTCATCCGATGATTTTTTTCTTAATAATTTAAAAAACTAATTTTATTCATAAAAAAGTCTCGATTTTTGGAGATATTTTCAAAGTCCTTTTTTGCAAAAGTCTTAAAATATTAGTTTGGAGAAGAAGGAATCTCTTCTTTTTTCGGTAGATGGTTGTAGTGAGCGATGTCTTGTAAAGTATGGATCAAATAATTAAAAGTTTACGCTCGTTGTCAAAGTGACATTTCACACTAAAAAAATTCTTTTGCTGTTTTTTGTTTGTTCCATTCAGTTGTAAGTTACAGGGTGTTAACAATGGAAATCAACAAAGAGAAAATCGGTATATTTCACATTTTTGTTTTTTTTTATTGGTAAGTCAAACCGTTGAAATTGTGAATGGTGTTTATGGTGCCGATACTGTAATGGCTTGGTACGTGCAATTTTGGTTTCGTCGATTCCCTTCAAGTATTTTTGATGTTAAAGAAAATGTCAATAAAATCACCAAAATAATTGAAGTTAACCGCCATACTAGTAGTCGTAGCATCCCCAGGAGCTGAAGATCGATCATAAAACAGTTTAAATAATTTACGCTAAAATATTACGCAAATATAGGGCTATCCAATAACAGGTATTAAGTGTTAAACAGGAGAGATGATTAACGATTTTTTATGGCCGGAATTGGATGGTATTGATCTGGACAACGTTTATTTTCAACAAGACGACGCTACGTGCCACACAAGCAACGAAACCATTGATCTTTTACGGGAAAAGTTTCCGGACCGTGTTGTGTCTCAATGATTGAAGAGGTGATCACAATCGGCCACCGAAATCTTGTGATTTAGCACCTTGTGACTTTTTTCTTTGGGGTCACGTGAAAGAGAAGGTCTACGCCAACAGCCCAGAGTCGATTCAAGACTTCAAAGATGGAATTCGTGAGGCTATCGAGGACACATGCAGCCACAATTCGGTTATGGAAAATTTCATGAAAAGGATATTTTCCTGTAAGCGTGGTCGTGGTGGTCATATGCCTGATGTTATTTCCCACTATTAACGGCATACCTTCCTCTTTATAATGAAATAAACATCCGATCACTTATATTAAATGATAGGATTTTTCTTTGAATATCAAAATAGCACCTCTTAAATAAACCCCTGTATAATGGCTTTTTTGCCCCCAAACTGGTATTATAGATTTTATAAAAAGCTGCACACTTTTTTGGAGAGGCGTCTTAAATGCTCACAAACAAAATCTCTCAAATTTGTATACAATGATCAAATATTTGCTACCAATTATTCAACATGTCACTGACAGATGACTCGACAGAAACTCTGACTGTAATTTGATAATGATTACAGTGATTGGATGACCGATCACAGACCATAAATAACAGCAATAATGTCTAAAGATATGCGATAATAAGTGATTGAAATATATTTCAAAATATAGAGAGCAAATATCGGATGATGAGATATAAAAACAATGCGGAGGAAATTGACAGTTGACAAACGACAGAGGATGAATTACGATGAATGATGCCTAAAATGAATGCATTTGATTTATGTGTGAATTTACTGATATATATGTATATCTAGGTAAATGTATCTACATATATGTACGCATATATAAAAAATTAAGTACCACCAAGAATTACTATTGTATCGCTTTATATGAATAAATAAGCCTATCAGTCTCATTCGGAAATTTATGTTGATGCCTTTGATATTCATTAGATTGCAGCCATTTAAATGACCTTGCCTTGGCTTTTAAAATTCACTCTGCTTGCTAGTTGCGTTCTGGTTTTTTTTTTGTTCGTTACAAAAATGTGGCAGTTAAATCTGTACGAAATCCTTTTAATGTCATTTTGTGCCATTTTAGCTTTGGCGATGTGGTGCTGAGTGGCCGCCACTTAAGTGCCAAAGCGGTTGTGCTCATATTACTTTATATGCCACTCAAAATAGCATTACGCACAAAGACATGCATACAAATGTGTTTGCGTATAAATGAGCGTAGATATGATATGGATAAAGAAGGCACTCAAATATTAGGGTGTGTAGAATTTTAAGAAGGAAAATGTTACGAAATAATTTAAAAACAAATACTAAAAGTACAATTAGAAGAGGTGTTGAGCCAAATTGAAGAAGTAAAGCCATAAAGAGAAGCGATAAAGAGAAGCGTGAGAAAATAATAAAATTGGATTAATTGGAACTATGGGATTAAGAAAAATCTTCCATAAACAAATAATCGATAATATTTTAAAATGAAAATGTGAAGATTACTTTATAACTTAGAGTAACAAACTTAAACAAACAACTGCTTTCACGAGTCATACAATTTAACTGGAGAGTTACATTCATATCCTGAGAACTAAATTTCTTAAAAATCCTACCATTAAAGGGAGAGTAAATAAAAAGTGGAGGAAAAAAACTTGTAAGCAATTTTTTGAAAACTATAGCAGAGCATATTTCAAAATTAAATAATAAATAATATTTTATTTTGGAAAATAATTAAAGACTATCACTGAAGGGAAAGAATGAATGGAAAATTTATTATAAATTCATCATAAATTTGAAAATCAAGCAGAAAATAAAAAAAAAACTCATACAGAGAATAGTAACTCGGAGGCACATTTTTTGAAATAACATTATTTGATCTAAGAAAAAAAGCAGTAAATGGAAATTTGAGAAAATTTCGTTTCAATCACAAAAATCTGATTTAAAAAACAGCACGCAGAAGCATTCAACTTTTAAGTTATTTGGGACCCCTTAGTGGAATGCTTTATTTAGTTAATCGCAAAAAATCCCAAAATAAAACCATGCAGAAAAACTCGCGAGCAAATTTCTCGCAGAGAATTAAAAACAGCCCCTATATTTTATACTACTTTTGAAAATTAAAATAATATTTCCTTTAAAGTATAAATATTAAAATAAAAAACTCCGCACGCTAGTCAAAAAATTAAAATTGAGAGTTATTCACAACACGAGAGTCGAATTTCTGTTTCAGTTTATCACACAAAAAGCAAAACATATTAAACCCGAGAGCAAGCTCGCAAGCAAATTTCCTTTAAAATATAAATATTAATATAAAAAAATCCGCTCGAGAGACAAAAAATTTAACTCGAGAGTCAAATTTCTACTTCAACCTATCACAAAAAAGATAAATATATTAATGTCCTGGCTTGGGCCAATTCAGAAAAATTTTATTCGGGAATCTTCAACCATCCAACCTTCTTAAAGCCATTAACAAATTGCTTAAACTATGTAATATTACAGTTACATCAGTTTGTAAACCAATTTTGTATATAGCGTAAGCCGAAGGCCTTAGCAGCCAGTGCTTATTATCTTAGTGTATCAACTATTTATAGTTGGTTCTCTTGTAAATAAATAAATAAAAAAATATTAATCCCTAAAAACTCTTACCAGTAAATTTCCTCTAAAGTATAAACATTGAAATATTAAACTCCGCTCGCGAGCCAAAAAATTCAAATTGGGAGTTTATTCACAACTGCGAGTCGAATTTCTGCTTCAACCTATCCCAAAACAGCAAAATATTTGAATCCGTAATAAACTCGCGAGCAAATTTTTCAAATAAAACCAAGAAAATAGGCATATTTTGTAAGCATAAAACTATAACGAAAAACCTTCCACACAGAAAAAACGAATTATAGTTTAATATAAAATATAATAGAATACGGCCTCCACCATGCAAAAACTTCGAAAAAATCTTTTCATGAGTTAAACAACTCGTCTCGAGAGTCAATTTAAAAACAAACCTGCTCAAGGTAGAAAGCTAACGCGCAACAGTTGTGGAAAAGAACTAAACGCAAAATTGTATTTTAGCCAAACATTTTAACTAGGGGGTTATTTAGGATTCCAGAGCCAAATGCCTTATTCAGCACCATGCAAAAAAAATAAAAATAAAGCACATGGAGAAAAAGTTCTTGAACAAATTTTTCGAACAGAACATAAGCGAAAGAGTATGGAAATAATACTTTCTCTGAAAAACAACAGAATTCTTGCTTTAAATTTTAGAAAGTAAAAACAAACATCTACGTGAGTCAAACAATTGGACTTCAGCATTTATTCACAGCTCGAGAATCAAAGTACTAATTCAGCATAAACTAAAACACAATGGAATAATATACAATTTTTTTGAACAAATATTTAGAACTCTAAGGTTTGAGAAATTAAAAAAAGATTGAAAAACACAGCTCCCTTCGCGGGTTTAATAACTTTACTTGGGTGCTTTTATTGACAGGAAAGCCAAATTGCCAAATTATTCTAATACAAAACAGTAGAAAATAATAACCAAAAAACGAAAATGTCTGCAGCCCGTTTTAGGTAGTCCTTAAATGGCAAAGCACAGCTACACAGGAAATATATCGCTAGAGTCATTAAATTTGAGATGTTCACAATTGAATTGGACAATAAAGTAAACTGAAAGGAAACTCCAAGAGTAAACCCTGCACTGATATACGAATGGCTTGAAGATACCAGAAGGCATAGGCGATGGGTAGTTTTGCTAGCAACTTCCAACCGGAAGTGTTTGCTATCTGTCTATGTGCAGAGATCAACTTAGACAGAAACCTCCGGAATGAGCGACGGTCAGGCGGCACTCAAGGCACTGTGATCATGTGCGATGAAGTCCTCACTCCCCTTGAGTGCATTGAAAAATGTAAGTTGCTCCGGCTCACATGAGACCCAGGATACAAGGGTATAACTGAGAATAAAGTAGAGAATGTATTGGCTATAGAGAAGCTGCAGCCTCGTTATTTATACGACCTGAGTCCTTCCTTGTGTTCTTTATTATGCGACTACACACCAACAAAGAGGGCATCAAATTATGGGACTACACCAGACGAAATCCTTACTGGGGGGTATAATCTAAGGAGGTTTAGGAAAATTATAAACCTTCCTAAGGATACACTGCGAATGCGCACGGGCATTGCGTACTCATCTGCACCGGATGGGGATATGAGGGATATGGTCCACTGGCTTCTGTCGTTTCTGTGACCAGTCCCCGGAGATTCCAGCACACTTTCTTTCCGAATGTGATGCTATAGCGCGACGAAGGTTGAGACATCGTGGTAATTGCCCAACAGAGCTCTTTCTTAGGTCTATTAAGGGAACTGGGTTTAGAAGAGGCACTGTGAGGAGTGGAGAGAGAGAGAGAGCTCAAAGGACCATTAAAACTTCTTATTCCATATTTTCTACAATATTATTTCTATTCATTCTATTAAACTTATTCCACACTTTTCTAATGGAACAAAGGGCAAAAGGTTTTCTCACAGAAAAACGCACCACCCTAATATTCATGTAAACGTAGTATGAACTCACACTTGCATCGCTTACATACACTCTAGTTTAGATTAAATATACAAATTTATATAGCGAGTGACAGTGTGTGGCTAATAAGTATCCTTGTTGTCCACAGAAGTGCCAAAGCAGGCAGAAAAACGACAGTAAAACGAGAATTAGGAATTAGGGAGTCTTCATTCGAAAATGATTGAAGTTGCAAGTAAAAGCTGATATTGACCTAAAACGAGGAGGTGAACGTAAAGCGTAAGTTATATAGGGAATGAGCGCTAATGTGATGTGCGATGATTACAAAAACAAAAGAGGCAAATATTATGGTAAAAGGAAGTCACACAATTTAGTTGGCAAAAGTTGGCAAAGTAAATCGAAAAATCATTTAACTACATTCATATTCGCTACACAATTTACATCTATCTATTTTATATCCCAATTTTTTTCAGTGTATTTTAAGCCGCTACTTCTCATCATTTTCTTAAATTCTCGCAACTTGCGTGCTTTTTTTAAATCGCTTTTTTTAAATCACTTTTTCTAAGCAACTGACACAGCTAAAACCCACTCGTCGGTATTGGCTCGAAACTGCAACAAGGTAATTTACATAAATTTTTTAAGATAATGCTGAGATTTGCATGTTAAAGTAGGTTATTGTAAGGAGTAGCAAATAACCTTCTACAGCACACCCACAACAAGGCGAAAATGGTGCAGTGACTGAGTGGTGGCAGAAAGGTGTTTCGCTCACTGCTGCTCAATACAATTCGTAATTTTACCGGCGTTGATGCTGCCTGAAATTGTATCAGAGTCTGTGGTGGGCGTACATAAATGTGTAAGAATACTTGCATAATAATACACATGTATGTACCTATGTATATATATGCGCGCCACTTTGTCCACACAACATCCTCCTGGCCCTCACGAGACCGTCGGCCTCTGTTTAAATGAAATGTCATGCGATTTTTCATCAGCGGAAAAACAAGTTAATCGATGTTGATTAATATTTGATTTGATGGGCAACTGACTGTTAGTCGGAAGAATAAATGGAAAAACAATATCGTAAAAAAGTATGTATCTTGTTGTTGTCGTCCGTTTCTTCTAGTGGTCGTGAAGCGAAAATAATATTAAAGCACAAAAAAATGGAGAAAAATAATATGGCTAAATGAATATTTAACCTGACACATAACATATGAATATATTATATAATATAAACATAATGTGAGAATCACGTGAAGGCGTATACATATACGTACATGAGTGAAGATGGGAAAATATAAGCTGAAGCAGGATACCTTGCATCGCATACGTGTTGTAAGTTTATTGTCAAATTGATTTAAAATGTCTGATTTTTTTTAGATTCACAACTTTTTTGACAAGGAGAAAGCATCGAAAGCTTTTACCACCCCTTTGTTGGACATTTACCCGAACTGAACTTCCTACCGGCCGTCTTCTGGCACTACCGTTAAATAATTTTCATTATTTTATTTCAATTTAAAATCCAATACCCCTAAATTGATCACCCTTTATATAACTTTTCCAAGTTCCTAGAACTTTATCATCATTATCAATTGCCAGAGTTCCAAGTTGGAACTTAGGACTAGAACCTATAGAAAAATATGAAACAAGGTAGGAAGTAATTCACCCTGATTTGTTTAAACAATGATTGCTTAAGTAGATAGGATATATTTTCCTTAAGGCTGTTAAAGAGTTTTACTGTGGGCAAAAAGTAAGGTGAATTTATTTGTTAAACTTCGCGGGATTAAAATTTCGCTCTAGTTATTTTTTTCAAGAGTTGGCAGCACTGTTAATAACATCTGGGCCAACTTTCATGTGAATGTCATTATCAGTAATATATTTACGCTTGTGTTTACCAAACGACCAAGAGTGCATTTTTCGATTTTTACAATGTCTGATTTATTTTATTTGCGGAATGAAATTTCGGCTGCGGAAACGGTTAGCATGTTGCAGAAGGCATTTGGTGATTCGACCATGTTGCAGAAAAATGTTTATAAGTGGTACAAAGACTTCAAAGAGGGTCGAGAACATGTTGATGACTTGGAGCGCTCCGGACGACCATCGACGTAAACAGATGACCAACACGTTAACAAAGTGAAGGAGTTAGTGCTCAATTTGTGGAACAACATCAAGACGCACACCACAAATAGGAGGAGGAGCTCGGCCAAACACCTAACAGAAGTGTACGCGCCAATTATTTTTTTTTTTTTTTTTAGTTAGTGCTCAAAAATCGTCGGTTGACTGTTAAAGACCTTACTGATATGATCGGAATATCAGAAGGATCTCTGAAAACCATTTTGAAAGACCATTTGGGCCTACGAAAAGTCAAATCTCGTTTGGTACCGAAAACTCTCAATTTCTTGGAAAAAAGTCGTGGCGTTGATGTGTGTGAAACAATGCTTTCAGACTATCAGGGCAAGCTCAAATGCATCATTACGGGAGATGAGACTTGGATTTATGCTTACGACCCTGAACCAACCGACCAATCAAGCGAATATCGTGCTAAAGGCGAGGCCAGACCGAAAAGAGCACGTCAAAGTCGTTCAAAAATAAAGGTCATGATGACAGTTTTTTTCGATTTTCGTGGTGTGGTGCACTATGAATTCCTTCCACCTGGCCAAACTGTTAATAAGGAATATTATTTGAGCGTTATGCGTCGTTTACGTGAAGCAATTCGTCTAAAAAGACCAGAATTATGGGCCAACAACTCTTGGTTTTTGCATCACGATAATGCACCGTCTCACACTGCACTCGTTCTTCGTGACCATTTCGCCAAAAATTCCACGCATATCGTTCCGCAACCACCGTATTCGCCTGATTTGGCTCCGTGTGACTTCTGGCTATTCCCAAAACTCCGGGAACGCGTTTCGAGTCGATTGAGGAGATAAAAGCTGAATCGAAGAAGGTGCTGGTGGCTATACCGGAAATGGACTATTTGGCATGTTTCGGGGATTGGAAAAATCGTTGGCATAAGTGTATTTCATCGAGAGGGGATTATTTTGAAGGGGATGAAATTGATTTACAAGAATAAATAAAGATTTTTCATTTTACAACCAAATTCACCTTACACAGTAAAATGAATTTAAATATATTTTGTTGAGCATACTTTAAAAAAGTCCTAGATTTCATTGTTGCGCGTACTTAAAAAAAAACATAACAAAGCTTTTACAGTCTACTTTTTTTTGTTGTGAAATTAAATTTCTTGAAGAAAATTAAAAAAAAATTCTTTATATATCAATGGAATTAAATTCTGTTATTTTAATTCATAATTGAAGTCATAATTTTTGGCGCTTATTTTTTTGTAAACCTCAGACAAAAATCATTAGTTTATTGAATTAAGGTGAGTGCATTAATCATCCAATTTTAGCTTCGAATAATTTTTTTATTAAATAAATAAAAATAATAATTTTTAGTGATGGAAATCTATATTTTGACCTTTGCGCGCTCCATTGCTTATCTGTTTTTATACTGCAGCTGCCTAACTCACAAGTGTCAAATATGTATGACGTACGACATCATTTGCAAAAACTATAAATCTTTCGGTAGGGTGATTAAATTTGCGCCACCTTATAGTTCAAACCTGCAAAATGTTGAAGCTACTGTGTCGCATATCCCCACAATTTCTCATCAGAGTTCTCCGCAAGACCTTATCCACCACCTTAGCATGAGAAAAGAGATGAATTTCTTACTTTGCTGGACATATTAAGACGAGCCCTCTTTCTACACGGCGTATGAGTAACAATTCAAAAGGCGAAGTAGTAATTGACTAATAATGCATGGGCAGTTATTGCATGAGAGTTGAAAACTTAGAAAACTCTTAACAAAATTCAGGATTAAATAGTGGCATGTAATATGACTTCATTATATAAATATTTCATACAATTTTTTCTGTTTGCAAGTGCTTGACTCCGTTGCTCGATAAACTTTTACTGCATTTTATTTGCCGGTTGCCTAACTATTTATTATTTTTTGTTATTTTGCTTTTGAAATTTCTTTTTTTTTTTTAATTTGTTTTCAAAGAAAAGTGCCTTTGGCTATTCTTAGCGCTGATAACGAGCCATTCCAGTATTCGTCGGCTGTTGGCCATTATCAACTCCAGCAGACGCCACAAAGAGCATCAGGGCAAGGCATGGCAAATGCCAGCATGAAAGCCCAGCAAAAGCATTGCATAGCATTCTATTGTTATTGCTTTTGTTTTTGTTGTTGTGACAAAGGAATGCCGCCGTTAGACTATTCCATAAATAATGGCTAGTGATAGGCGAGGTAAAAACGCGTAACAACATTGTGCACAACAAAAATAAATTTATTACATAACATTGGCAACGCGTGCAACAAATGCGCCCCATGAAAAGTGGCCCCGAGCAGCTGGAGATAACTTGCTGCATCGAGGTGCGAGAGTGCACAGGAAGATATTATATGTACATATTTACTTTTTGTAATATTCTATTTTCATATAGACGTTTATGGGAATATATGTACACTAGGGATGTCCTTTTTTTTGGTATTTTAATTTATAGATTTAAATTTAAATTACTTTCCTCTACGTTTATTACGTTTGTTTCCCCTAAACATATGCAACATTTATTTATGGATTCTTTCATTGCACAACGCTGCTACCCTATTGCCATTTTTTTGCTTTATTTTTTTTGTTATAGTTCTTGCTTATTACTTTAATTATTTCTTTCTGTATTTTTTGCAGACTTTTACATTCTTCGCATACAGCTTTTTCTGCCAAAATCCCTAATGAAATTTTCCGGAAATAATTTTCTAAAAGATTTTAACCCTCTAGTGACCACTCAAACTCATTTGTTTTCAGACTGTTCAAGAAAAGTAAAAAAACGTCTTACGTGGAAAAATTATTAAGTTAAAAATACCAATTTATAAATTCTTTTCAAAATATATTATTAAAACATTAAATTTGCGTTTTTTTTTCAATATAACAATTTAGCCGTTTTTGCGCGTACATTTGCGACAGCTAAACTCTTGAAAGTAGCCCGTCGATTGAACTCATAGGAAATGTGGAAGAAAATCGCAGGATTTTCCGATTTAGCTCTAATTCAAAACATGCATTAACTACAGGAAAGGAAATATTTTTTTTTTCAAAAATCTACTCGAGAGATGGCGCTGTGGTTGATATATCTCTAAATATCGTATTTATAATCCGATTCGGCTCAAATTCAAAACGTTTTAACTACAGGAAAGGAAATATTTTTTTCCAAAAACTTACTCGGAAGATCGCGCTGTGATTGATATATCTCAAAAGGTCGTATTTATGGTCTGATTTAGCTCAAATGAGTAATATATATTAGCTACGCGAAGAGAAATATTTTATGCCAAATTTATTGAGGTGCAGCGAATAGTGGCTGGGCTTACTAGTACTGTATGCGGTTATTTTTGATACATACATACTTTCCTTATGAATATAAATTTTTTCATATATAATTTTTTTTATTATAATATTTTTCAATCTTCTCTTTAACGGTTAAGTAAGTTCAAAAGAATTAAATTTTTGGAAATATTTTCTGAAATTAATTTTTTTTTATTTTTTTTTTACTTTCGTAAAGTAACTTTAAGTTTTTTATAATTATCAACCAAATTTAATGTTTTCACCAAATGGTTTAACGAGTAACTTTTCGTTCCCACGACAGTCGGTTCTACGTTGCCGGAACGACCCGGATTTATATCCGGCCAAGGACTGCCACTTCAGCAGCATTCCCCATATATGTATGGGGAATGATTATGCTGCTACAACAACAACAACGAGTAACTTTTCAAAATATTTCTTAAATTTATTTTCCATTTTTAAAATTCTTTAATTTTTTTATTATCAACGAAAACTAAGAACTCACAAAATAATTTTATGAAAATCCTTTCGCAAAGTTGGTTACATTTATTTAAATTTGAGTCTCTAAAATATTTTAACCATCTAGTGACCATCTAAACTAATTCGCTTTCAAAGTCTTCAAGAAAAGCACGAAAATCGTTTCGTGAGCGAACTATCAATCTAGAAACGTTTTTCTTAAATACACTAAAATATTAAAAAATTAAATTTGAGATATGTTCTTAATTAGGATTTATTGCTACAATTTTTGTAAGCTTATTTCCAACTATTAAATAAAAAACTAATTTATTTTAAAAAATTTTCAAAATTTAAAAATTTATTATTTAAGCTGGAATTATTGCGCCTCCAAAATAGCTTGCGCTCTGTGCAATTGAATTTCAACTTAGATGCATCTCTCAAAAAACGTGAATTAGTCCTCTACACGAAAAACTAGAATTATAAAACGATTCTCACAAATAAGGACAACCCTAATACTCGTACATACATATGTAAATAATTGCACATTACTATCCGCCGCTTGTTTGCCACCACCTGTTATAGTTGTTGTCTTCTGGTGTTGTAACTCTATTGCTAGCTTAATTACAATGGCGCCCTCTTACTACCCTTCCATACCTGGATCGCTTATATTGTTAAAGAAATATGGCCTGGAGTGTTAAAAGAAATATGGCCGCATGCGCGAAACCCCCCACCTGTTGTTGTCAGACTAGACACAAGTAGCGCACGTTACAAATACGTATGAGCCTACCCGTCCAAGCTGATTCTTGGCTTTTTGCACCTACACCTTTTTTATTTAAACTTCAGATAAGGAAATGTGTAGAGAAGAAAAAAAAGAGGCTGACTCTGTCAGCATGAAATCTGATCTGATTTGAAATCAGCTTTCTCTCCTTAAGCGTCGAACATTAGTGCTAAGCAGCGGACTGTGGGTTTAATACAGAATTTTTATAGTGTCAGTTAAATAAATCGTGATCTTCAGTTGTAGAGAAAAGGTAACGTTATATGGTCCCTTTTCACATACTCGGCAGGTACTTCTAGCTTTAGAATATTGCAAAATGCATTAGAACTGAAATTGTTGCAAAATTTTGATATTTACTATTTTATTCTTATTATTTTCCCTAAACTCCAAATGGAGCAAAGGACGTCAGTTCATTTCATATCTTCCAGTTGGTACATGGTCTATTCACTTCTCGACCAGCTTGCTGGAGGCGTTCCAACGCAGGGCCTGCCTAGCAACACTGTCATCACTTTTTCGCAGCGTACGACCTAACCACTGCTACTTTCTTTGCTGAATTTCAGTCGCCATGTCAAGCTAGTTAGCTTTTTTATCAGCTCCCAGTTGGAGCCAAAAAATTCGCCAAATACTTTGCAGGCGTCTCGTAATTGCCGCGCTTACTTTCCATATGGAGCAACGATAAAGGAGAAAAGTTTTTACATTAGTGTTAAATATGCGCAATTTTGTATGAAGGCTGATGCTGTTATTTTGCCCCAAAGGTGTGAGGGTCTTTACTATGTTTATATGTACTGCATATATTTTTCCAATGAAAATATCTCCTCTGTGAGGATTGCTAGTTCATATAAATTCACGGTATGCATCAGACAAACTACCAAAGCTATTTAGTCAAACGTTATTATATCATACCTTCACTGAGGACATCCTTTCCCTTATATTACTTAACAAAATTCAGAAAATCAATTAATTGTTTAACTACTTCAAAACATTTCAACCACCTTTCCCCTGAGCTATTTGTCAGGGACGCTCTGATCAACGGCTTGAGTTCATCAATTCGCCCAGTGGTTATGCGAAGAGAAGAGCTACAAAATTTCACCATATTTTCACACGTACACTCACAATTATGTATGTGTATGTGTGGAAACTTATAAATACCGCGCTGTGCATTCAAGCACAAGGCAATTTAATTAAGATTAATGCTGTTTGTTGGCTGAACGCAATTGAAATTATGGTATGCAGAGTAGCAGGTGAATGCTAAAGCTACAGCCTCGTTTCAGCGAGTAAATCTGTTAACACTGCCATAATGTTTATGTCTGTATATGTTTGTAGCTATGTAGGGAAATCCACTCATACCAAAGTGGTATGCTTCTGGTGAATTTAGAATCGTAACTAGTTCGCGTTCCTCCTATTTTCCCTACGAATATAAACAACTGGTAAATATTATCATACGTGATGTTCCTAGCTAGGAAGTATCAGTTATATGCCGCGGCAATGCTGATTTTTGGATAGCTCGGAACTACATAGTAATAAATTCGACAGCTGCAATGGCTCCAAATCATTCTTAAACTCAATACATTTTATTTATGCAATTATGTGAGATCAATGCTCCTAATGCCAAGTGTATTCAATTTAGCCATGCTTGCCGATCCGTTCGTCCGTCTTGTCGATCATGCAAAGGATTAACCGAATGACTTTTGAGATATCTGAACAGAACTAGATATGCATGATACCTTTTGTTGAAGGTGGGTTGGTAGTGGAAATGCCGAATATTGAACTTTGACAGCGTCTATCTGTCAAATAACGTTAGTTTTTTAACACTCCAAAAAATATCGTAATTAAAGTAATTTTTGCTTATCAGATAATACCAGAGAAATAAATTTATTAATACTTATACATCTATGTTGAAATTGCGCTAGTTTTGAAGCAGAATGTTTCTAATTCAGGCTAAGACTTTACCTACAGTGATGGCGCCATGATACGTATATACAGGGTGGTTGAAAAGTGAGGAAGCAAATATAAAATAATTTTAATTAAAAGATGAAAATAGTTTTTTTATATAATGCAATCTCCATCAACTTCAATGCACTTATTCCAAGTTATGGGAATTTCATTATGAAACTTGCAGAGATTACCGAGCATAATTTATACTACGTAAAAAATAAATAAGAGCACGTGTTTTTAAAAAAAATAGCAAACTAATTTTCTCACCAAAAATTTTTAATATATTTATACTTTTTAAAGTATTTTAGAGTATTCTATTTTTAAAAAATTAGCAAAAAAATTGTAGAATATTTTTTTAGAATATGTTTTTTTAACATTAAGGATGTTTTAAAAAATTAGCAAATACAATTTTTCCACCAAAAATGTTTAACAAAAATATACTTTTTTATACGTTTTTAAAAAATTAGCAAAAAAATTCTTTTCACTAAAAATTAAAAAAATTTTTTTTAGAATATTTAGAATATTTTTTTTTTACATTATACATGTTTTAAAAAACAAACAAAACAATGTCTCAATCAAAAATTTTGAACGCAACAAAATTTCTAAAAATTTAACAAAGAACCAAAGATATTATCATATATTAATATCAGTTGAAAAAACTGTGTACCATAATTTTCAACTTTGAATACATCTCAAAATTTTTTTATAAATTACACTGCGTTACAAAAACGAACTATTTTTCTGTCCTATGAACCAAATATACTTTTTCGGAAAGGGGAGAAAAAATAAAAATACACCTGTATCGCCGATTTTCATGTACACGTCAGAATTTTTTTTTTATGTATAAAATATAGAGCTCGTAGTCCGCCTGTGTGAAAAACTTTGGATCAATTTTTAACCCTTTTTCCGTGATCCAATCGCGCTGAATTTCTGCAGGCAGACTCGTGGAAATGTTTTTATTATGTAAAATTAAAAAAAAAAATTATGAATTCTCAGATTTTCTTGATTTTTTTTTTTTACAAAAAAAATTTTTTTTCTAAATTTTCGGCATAACTTGAAGGGATTCCAAATTTTTAAACAACTTATTAACCTTTAATATATTGTTTCATACAACACACTCTGTGCCGTTTGTGTGTTTGTTACAGTTCCGGAAGTTCCGATCATCTGACAGTCGCGCTACTAGGAGACGTATACTTTGACAATTGTTTTAAGTTCTGTTGGGCGAAAACGTCTTTCTGTATATTTCATCTTACGAAAAATGCAGTGCCCGACTAAAAATAACTTTTGTTACGTTTGTGGCTTATTCGCACCAAGTAAAAATTTTAAAAATATTACGAAAACAGTGGTTAATTCGTTTCAGAAAATATTCAAGACTGCTTATGTTCCTTACTTGTGGTATACTCCCGAAGTCCTGTGCGACTATTGCTAAAGAAATTTATGCAAGTTTACTGATGGAAGGTCAACAATAAAGTACTCTGTACCAACAATTTGGCTACCACGTACGGAGCACTGCAGTGAACTGTGCTACTTTTGCGTAACTTTTACTCAAACTAAAGGGTACCAATACTTTCGCCGCAACAAAATTCGCTACGCTAATGTAGCATCGGTTATTCCAGCGGTTCTGTACTCACCAGAAGAACGTATAGCGGCTTCAATGGAGATTTTTGATGATGTTCCCGAATTAAGGGATGGAGAACCAACAGTAGCACCAACAATGCTATCAACATTTCTTGCATCGAATGCGAGATGCGGGGAACCAGAAGTATCGGAATTTGTACCAACGCCCAGTGAACTTGGGACTGCAGTGCCGCATTTAGTAACGCAAGCCGACTTCAATGACCTTGTACGAGAAGGAAATTTGTCAAAGAGAACAGCCGAACTCTTTGCATCACGCTTTAAGCAGTGGTATATAGTGGCGGCTGATTTTAAAATAACAGCCGCTCGTGATCGACGTAGCAGTATTCCGTATGACGAATTTTATAAATTGCTCGAAGATCGGGGAAAAAACCTGGCTTATTGTTGTGATATTGATTCGATGTTTGAAAAAATTGGTTACCCTCATATTTCAGAGGAGGGGCGACTTTTCATCGATGCATCGGTCAACAGCCTTAAAGTAGTGCTGCTTCATATCGGTAACAAACATCCAGCTGTCCCGATCGCATATGCCACCAACCTCAAAGAAACATACGAAGGCATGGAATAATATTACAGCTGATAAACTACCAAGAGCATAATTGGAAAATATGCTGCGATATAAAAGTGGTCGGATTACTCATGGGTGTTAAGCGTGGATTTCCAACCCATCAGTGCTTTTTGTGTACATGGGAAGGCCGCAAAAGAAATCAGCATTACACTGAATTTAAGTGGAAGTCGCGAACATGCTACAAAATAGGCGTAGAAAGTATAGAAAATCTACCACTAGTGGAGCCATCTCAAATCATTTTGCCATCACTACACATTAAGCTCGGTGTCGTATCAAATTTTGTTAAAAAACTGGATCGTGAGGGCGAGGCGATTGCAAGTTTGCGCATTATTTTTCCGAAACTGAGCGGCGCAAAGATTCATGCAGGTATTTTTTTTACGAAGGCTTTTAGTAACTTTATTTTTTTAATAGTGTGTATAATTTAAGGTGTTTTCAGTGGTTCGCAGATAAAAAAAATAGTTGCAAGTTATGAATTTTCATCAAAATTGAATGCTATCGAACAACGTGCATGGAAAGGCACATTTGCCGTTATTGAGCAGTTTCTTGGCAAAAAACGAGCTGACAATTATAAAAATATTGTTGCAGAAATTATTTCGGCATATGGCGAAATGGCCATATTAATGTCGCTAAAGATCCATTACCTTCACAATCATTTAGATTGTTTCCCTGGTGATTTAGGAACTTGTAGCGATGAACATGGCGAAAGGTTCCATCAGGACATTGCGGCTATTGAAAAGCGCTTTAAAGGACAAGACATTACGCATATGCTTGGCGAATACTGTTGGTCTATTTGTCGCGATACTGACACAAATGCTTACAAACGCAACAATAAAAGGCCTAAGTTTCTTTAAAAGCATTAAAATTTTTAATGTAACAATTTTTAATTTTAATATAATAAAATTAATAAAAAAATTCGGGGTTTTATATCTCTATTGTAATGCGGAGTGAAATACCTTTCTTTTGATACCCACATCGGCATATCTCATGCAATTTTTTTTTTAATTTCGAACAGGTGGCAACCCTGTGGCACATTGTCAGTGGCAACACCTAGGTGAACAGTTTAGAAATGTGATACACTATCTGTGTGCCCAATTTCATTCAAATCCGTTAAGCTTATCCTGAGATCGTGTGGCTATACAGATATGCATACAAGAATTGCTCGTTTAAAGTTATAAAATACAAAAAATAATTGTGACGTGCACATGAAAATCGCCGATACACGTGTATTTTTATTTTTTATCCCCTTTCCGAAAAAGTATATTTCGTTCATAGGACAGAATGTGTGTAACGCGGTGTTATATACTGTTTACTGCCTTGCTGCTAGACTGCTGTCAAGCCTACAAATAAACAAATTTTTAGAATTAAAAAAAAATGTATACCATGATTTTCAACATAAAAAATTTGTCAAAATTGTTGCTACTCACTGCTTCGCTACCAGGCTACAGTCAATCCTACAAATAAACCAATTCTAGTATAGGCCACAATGCTCAAAATAGTGGGATCACTCGACTTAAGGGCGCTCAGGTGTCGCTTTCAATATTTTTCAACCAACCTTTACCTACTCGTGTACAGGTATATGTATGTATATAAATATATAAGTATAAGTTTGTATAGTTTGTATATGTGACTAAATTTTTAGCAACAACTCCTCCTTAGAGCGCATATGTTGATGAAGGCAAACAAATTAGTGATATTAGTGATTAGAAAAATTGCCCAACAGCACTTCATCAAATTTTTTATTTTTTCTTTTTCCCATTTTTCGGGAGCTCAACATTTTTCTTCTAACAAATTGCTTGCAATTTAGTGTAATTTGACGAATTAATGCCTTAAAATATGAAAATCAATTTATTCAAATTTTTTCTGCCCTTTACTGCTCAAAGACTTATTTTCCAGCAAAAATTTTCCACTACATTAACACCCATTTTGCACAAAGACACTACACTCATTAAGTGCAGTGCGAATTTTCACTCACACAAACATTAATGTTTCATTACAGTACTTCTACGGAATGCCGAAGTGGGCCGCCATCTAAAGCTTAAATTTAAATTTGTGCATCATAAATAATTATATGTTTGAATTATATATGCCACTGGGTGCTTGGCTTATCAAAACATGATGTTGTGCTATCAGTGTGCAATTCCTTCCCTTATACTCGTAGAGTTGACGTGCCATTTCTCTTTCTCGCTCTCTCTCTCTCTACCTATCCTCCCTCTTGTCAAATGGAATTTCTTTATCAGACAACATAAATATTATTTATGATCGCTGGAAGTAACTGAAAATGCGTGAATGCAGACAAGCGAAAGAAACACCGCTACAATAGGAATGTATGGGTAAGTTGGAAGGATACAAATATTTACAAATTCCTTTATACACCTCTCCACATACATACATAAAATAGTAGTGTAGGGGTGCTCGTGATATTCAATTTGAATTTTTCATTTTGCTGTAATTTAGGAATTTTTCAATTTGTTTTTTTAAATTCGGTTTTGTTTTTTTTTAATTATATTTTTATTTTTATTTATTTAACAGAAATCAATCCCTAACAGAGTTCTTACTCCAAGACTTAGATTTTACTTTTAAATGTATTACTTTAAAATGTATGCCATTATAATTTTTTTTAATGTTTATTTTTTTCAAATAAATTTTATTAATTTTCATTTTTTTCAAATAAATTTTATTAAAATTTGAAAAAATAAAATATAAAATAAATAAAAATAAAATATTTTTTTTATATTGTAATATTTTAAAATTCAAATACATTTTTTTTTTAATAAAAAAAATGATTTTATTTCTATTTTTGTTTTCTGTTTTTTTAATCCAATTTTTTTTTTAATTTTTATATTATTACCACAGCATTTAGGAATATTTCCTGGGGACGACTGTTGGTCCAGCTCGAATAATTTCAGCTGCTGATACCCGATATTCTATATTTTAACAGAAATCAAACCCTAACATTGTCGCGGCGGTCATATGCCGGATATGATATCCAAAAAATTAATCCTATGAAATTTTCTACCAGATTATAAAACAAATATATATTCCAAAAAGTTTTTTGTTTTGGGTTATCATTTTAAGTTCTCAAGCTCTTAAAAAACACCCGATACATACATATATACATACTTTTCTACAACACCCTCTCCAAGAAAAGTGTATGCTTGCGAACTCTTGCAATACTTTCGAAAGAATTTCAATTCCATAGAAGTTGATGATGGGCAAAGTAACGCCTGTGATGGTATTGGAGCTGTACGTGGTAGGATATCAATTGAAGTGGGAACAGCAGGCGGGCGCGCCGCTGCCGAAACGGACAGAATGTGCACGTATGAAATAAAAACACATACCACACAAGTATTTAGATGCATACATCTGTATGTATGCATGTATGTAAGTGTACTTATGACAAATATGAGAAATAGGCTGTGTGAGAGAAATTATTTTACGATGCCCTCAGAGATATACCTATAAACATGCAGCGATAATTCAATGGCAGCATGAAGCTACTAAGGAGCCTTTTTGCTGTTTTCTTGTGTTTTTGTTTCCTTGTATTTCGCTGATAATTTTTACAACCGACAATTTAATGAGCACGCAGCGTAGGCGCGCAACTTTGTTTCGAGCGCCGAAAAGTAGGCCTACAAAAATTTCACGCCTCGCTCGCTGTAAGCATAGGAATTCAATTTATGCCAAAATGTCTAAAGTTTCAAGCAAACATACATACGTACATACGTACTTATATACGATTACGAGCAGCGTCAGTAACTCATATGCGAACATTTTTTGTTCCAATTTATATTTTGACTCTTAGAAAATTTATTGCCATAAAAACTTGACTACTTCCCCAGCTATACACAAAGGTACTCACTTGACTGCCGCAGCGCTCGAAAGTATGCTTCGCTAGAGCTGTGTGTTTTGAGACCACAAGCGACATTCATTGCTTCCATTCAATCATACAGCCAGAGGAATGAAATGAAAAGAAAAGCAAGCGATTACGGCATTCACAACTCATTTCAGTACCACAATAACAATACCAACGAAACAATTTCACTTGCTGCCAGGCGGTCAAGCGTACAATCACTATCAAATGTTTTATGTCGAACTAAACGAAATTCTTTCGTACCTATGAAAAAAGCAATAAAAACTAGAACTTTGCTAATTTTTAAGAAATACACAAACATTTTTCATTTATTTGCTATCTATCCAGTATTTTTCACGTTTTTCAATGTTTCGCCATTTTGCTTTGCTCTCTATTAAACCTCTCAAAATAGGTACACGAGCTAATAAGTGAATTCCATTTGTTGATTTGCTTTGTTCATGATGTGCAGCCACTAGAGTGGCAATGAAGTATCGAGGGACTGAAAAATTTTACAGAAAGCACGAAAATTAAAAACAAAAGAAAAAAGCAACAACTATATTAATGATGAATGTGGAAATGCCACACAATCAGCGCGATTACTTCGACGGCTCGCTGCAGGCAATGGAATTATGGTGTCTCACATAAATAATTACACTGGGCGACAGTGAGAGTAGTTCAAGAAAAATTGCATATGCACGTGAAACCATAGATTTTATATAGTAAAGCTGCATACTCAGTCTTTCACTTTCTTAGCAATTTCATTTTTTAAAGGACTTGGAGTTTCAAGGAATTGAATTTGACATTTTGGTAGAATATTTTTACTATTCTACTTCGTGTGATGGAAAGGCTCACTTCACTTCTTATTTGGCCCAACTCATTTCTTCAGACCCTGCAAAGAAATATTTCAAAATCATCGAGTGACTGAAAGAGATTTAGTAGAAGTTCTAGGCATATCATTGGGCAGCGTAAGTAATATTTTGACTGAAGAATTTTTTTTTTTTTTTGTTGGTGGTGAGGTTGGGTTAAACATGCCTTCGTACTATATAGTAACCGTCGCTACTACGTGTGTGGTGATTGGGTGTTTTTTTTTATTCTATGCGTACAATGGGTGCCGCATTCGCTAACAATGGAACAAAAACTCATTCGAATGCGACCTTCTCAGCAACATTTAGCGCGGTTTCGAAAGAATAAAGTGGATTTCGTGCATCGTTTCATTACTATGAATCTGACTTGGGTCTATCACTTGGGTCTATCACCATGATCCTAAATCTAGACAAAAGATTCGGTTTCCAAACGAGTTTGTGTCCAGAAATTGGCCAAGAAGGTGTTAGTATCAGTTTTTTGTGATGCGAAAGGATTGTGGATTACCGCTTTTTTTATTTTTGCTTTAAATTCTGAATATTATTACTTTTATTGCGTTATTGAAACAAAACTGTTCGTCGTCGTCATATTAGGCCAATACTTGAAGGCGGTTGACAGAGCAGATACTACTAGCGGGTAGATTAATCTGAACACTAACAGAGTGTCGCGTTTACTGCGACCAGCACTCGATGACCGAAGATCGCAAAAGTTACTGAGACTCTTAAAAGTTAATATACGGCTTCCTAATGGAGATAGTAGTGGGGTACTGAACTATTGGCTATAAGAGCACTGGGCTTGAATAACGATATAAATAGGTGAGGTTGACAGTTGGAAGGAATAGGCTGTGTATGCGCGTCACCAACCTGATTTACCCGTAAAGTAAAGACTGTGAAGCAAACGCAGCGGCTCAGTTTGACTACGTTACCGGAACGACGAGGCATTACAGCTATGCAAAAAAATATTAATCACGAGGCTAATGGCATCCCTACATCACTACTCCAGCGAGTGGCACAGAGCACGGAAGCCAAATTCCAAGATCATATTAAAAAAAAAGATTAAAATCCGCGCTTACCTTCTTTGCTATAGAAAGAAAGAAAATTAGCCCTTGAACACAGAATGTCATCACTGCAAGTAACTATACTTCTTCCTCTTCTTCTTGATTGGCGCGATAGTCGCTTAAGTGATTTTGGCCCAGTTTAACAAAGCGCGCCAATCGTGCTCCCATTCTTTCTCGCGCTAACCGGCGCCCGTTGGAAATATCAAGTGAAGCCAAGTACTTCTCCGTCTGATCTTTCCAACTCAGAGGATCTTTTTCTTCCTCTGCTACCACCAGCTGGTATCGCTTTACTTTCAGAGCCAAAGCGTTTATATCCATTCGGACGATATGACCCGACCAACGAAGCCGCTGGAGCTTCATTAGCTGCACGTAAGCTGTCTATGTCGTCCATCGTAAAGTTCACATAGCTCATTGTTGCGTCGCCTGCGTTTCTCGCCGTTGTAAACGTGCAAAGGTCCAAAAATCTTCCGCTTCATCAGAAGTTCTCACCGTCATCGTCTGTGCCATACGAAGGGACGGTCTTGAAGAGAGCCTTATAAAGTGTTAGTTTTGTTCATCCAGAGAGGCCTTTACTACTCAGTTGCTTACATAGTCCAAAGTAGCACTTGGTAAATACTAAACTACCCAGTTCAATTATGATTTTAGTTCAAAGCTTACTTTCCTATGTATTACAGCAGCCTATCAGATAATTAAAAAGTCAAAACTTCAATTAATTGCTTCCCACATGCCAGTCTGCAGAACACCTCCTTCTTTATCCAATCATCTCATACAAACTCATAAGCATCTCATCTTACTTCAATTAATCAGCACCAACCAACCTCTATCCACATGCAGCGACTTCATTAAATAATCTGCACTTGTCTTAATCCACGTTAACTGACCACTGCCCAAGCTTTACCCCATATAAACTACACCGCAACTTATGCTTATCCGGCAACCGAATGACATTTTCCGCATATATAACCGTCTCCAGCAAACAAGTTGTTGGTAGGTAGGAAAGCGGGCAGACAGGTGAGCAACAATGATGGCACACCCACAGCGACCCGGGCGTGTGAGTAACTAAGAAATGCGGCAAGCGAACCGGCGCAGAGGACATGGCATACAAGTAAACAGTAGCGGAATATGAAGGCAAACACATGAATTCGCGTGCAACCGACAATACTTGCATAATGAATAGGAGAAGGAAGCGCCTAGCAAAACGGAATTAGACGAGACGTATGGTGGGTGAATGGTTGCATGCAGCTGCTAACTGCTGTTTGTGCTGCCTGCAATGCATTGTAATCACAATAATTTTCACCTGCCTAATGCTTTCAGCCACTGCCAAGCGAGCTTGCACTCGGACAGAGAGAGTGAGGGACTGTGAGGGGCTGAGAGGGTAGTTGGAATTTCGATGGTTTGGCACGTAGTGTAGCGCATAGCAAAGGCAAAATAAACACGCTCATAAGAGTAATGTCTATGTGTTCGTGTATGCCACATGCTACACATATTAGCACATGCTGCATGCCACATGCCACCTGCCAGAATGCTCAGAGTATGCGAGCTAATGGCGCAAATGGTCAGGATTATAAGGATGGTCATAGTGCACGCCATGCAAAGGCGTGGCTCCGGGAATGGCGTGGGTGGCAAAGAGGCTGAATTTGCTTCAGTGATTTTTTTCTCTTTTTTTTTGTTTTTTGTTTTCGCTGAAAAGCATTTTCCACATGATTTCTTTCGCGTTGATCCGAAATGCAATTGCACATTTCAAAAATACTGATGTTTGATGCTGGAAGCATAGGTAATAGAAAAGCAATTCGAAGCTGCACTGCTGGCATCCTACACACATATCTTGCTGAGTATTTGCGTCAAGGTCATGTGATGGACATTTTAATAAAAGTAAAATTAGGGTGAACACGGCTGCTTATTTGCTTTGGCGTTGCTCAGTTTTTCGGTCGCGTGCAATAACGAAGTTGCATCAATTAAATAGCGTACCAAAATTTAGCTTTTTGAACAATACCAGAGCTTCATCAGAGTTATTGGGAGTTGTTAGATAGCAAATGCGGTTTCAGGCAGGGCGATTCATCATCGCGTAACTTCATTGAACTGATGCCGGACGAGGTTGCTTGGGTTGATGTGCGAAATCGCTCAGGCGCGATATTTATAAGAGCGTGGAATTGCCGGTGTATGCTGATGGTATTCATATCGTTGGTCTCAACAATCGCACTGTCAGGAAGAGCTGCCACCAATTTGCTGCATTTGTACCCATATGAAATAGGCAAGTCTATTGAAGCGCGTTGAATGTTTTGTGATTTTTGAAGGATTCAACAATTTTATGTGAATGTTGGTCCTTGGACGTAGATCAAAATATTTTAAGAACTGCATGGTACATCTTTCAGTCAAAAAAAAATTTGCTGTTCGAGATCTTTTGCCTCTTTTAAAGAGTCATTAAAGATATCTTGAGTGTTGAAGTTGAGGAGCCTGTTACAAAGCTCTTCATTGTTCACTTCATTTAAAAGAAATTATCTTTTCTTCGATTGGCGCGACTGCCGCTTAAGCGATTTTGTCTGTTTTGTTAAACGCCAATGTCTAAAACAAAGGAACATCCAAATTCGCCTATACGTACCAACACCAACATTAGCACAATATCGAACACGCCTACCTCGAACGCTGATCATTTAGGCGCACCCACAAACGCTGCAGCGACAGCTGCGTTTAGCTCCTTTCCTGTACTACGCATCATAAGTAGCATAGTTTAATGGTTCCGTCAGCTGCTGCAGCTGCCCGATGTCCGATTTTGCCAACACCTTGGGGGCATCCTGTTCTGTTTCTCAGTTGGGCACACCATGTGAAGCCAAGTCTCAACCTGATCTTTCCAATGCAAAGGAAAGATCCTCTTCTCTACCAGCTGGTTCCGCATCGAATACTGGGTATCCATTCGGATAAAAAAACCTAGCAAGCAGAGCCGCTGGACCTTTATTCGCGATAATTTTGCCTATGTCGCCGCAAAGTTCACATATCTCATTGTTTCATCGGCTACGATACGCGCAGGGACATTCGTTATCGGATGTTATTGTCGACCAAGCTTCTCCACCATTCAATAGGACAGGCATGTTGAGAGACTTATAAAGTGTTATAATTTACAACAAATAATGTTATTAGAACGTTACAGAAGACATAGAAATAAATAAAGTGATAGAGTTACAGAGTTACACTCAGCAGGTGGGCCGCCAGTAGCGGTCTCAGAGTCAACTCTGACAAAACGGAGTTGATGCTATTCACCAGAAAATACAAGCCTCCACCTTTTAAGCTTCCTAGACTTAACAACCAGTGTCTTACACTTTCATCGGAAGTCAAGTATCTTGGTGTAACACTTGACCCTAAGCTCCACTGGAAGCTGCACATAGAAAATCGAGTTAAGAAGGCCAATATAGCCTTCTACACCTGTAAATCTATGTTCGGCAAAAAATGGGGTCTCAAGCCACGTGTCGTACTTTGGATGTACAACTTAGTGGTTCTGCCAATTTTGACATACGGTTGCCTAGTTTGGTGGGTAGCTCTTCAGAAGGGCTACAACTTCACTAAATTAGAGAGACTGCAGAGAACTGCATATGTGGGCATCACTGGTGCCTGTAGAACATGTCCCACCGCTGCGCTCAACGTTATTCTCCACTTAATTCCTGTGGATCTGCAGGTGAAATCCATTGCTGCTCAGAGTGCTATTAGGCTGAAGGAGTTTGGCCTTTGGAGACAACTTCCTGTAGGGCATAGCAGCATCTTGAAGCAGATCTCCCCTTCCTTCTCTGATATTCGCATCGACCACTCCATCCGCAAACTGTGCTTTGAGGGTTGTGCTAGGGCTATCTTTCCGAGCAGGCAAGATTGGAAAGAGGGGAGAGTTGGTGCGGATATAGATGCCTCTGTTTTCACTGACGGATCCAAAATGGAGTCTGGAGTGGGAGCGGGGGTCTACTCTAAATCAGCCAGCATTTCGGTCTCCTACAAACTGCCGGAGACAAGCAGCGTCTTTCAAGCAGAGGTCTTAGCGATCTTGCAGGCATGCAAAATGCTTCGGAATCGCGGTTGGGAGGGAGACATTAATATTTTTTCCGATAGCCAAGCTGCAATCAAGGCACTGTCGACGCCGTATTGCAGCTCTCTTCTCGTGAACTCCTGTAAGGAGGAACTTAAACGTCTCGAACGTGCAGGAAACATTTCTCTCATCTGGGTTCCTGGGCACAGGAATAAAGAGGGAAATGAAATTGCCGATGAGGAAGGGGGTGGCAGAACCGGATCCAGCTGCCCTCTTCTCAGACATCGGTATCCCCTTGGCCGTCGTTAAAGGGAAACTACACAGCTTCTTTCTAAGAAAAGCGCAAGACAGATGGAGGTCTGTCTCATCGTGTGCCATTTCAAAAGCACTAATGCCTCAATGCGATATAAACAAAACGCTTAAGGTGATGGGAACCCCCCGCCATTCAATTTCCAAACTCATTGCGGTGATCACTGACCACTGGGTAATCGGCACTCATGCGGAGAAGCTTGTAATTCCGTACAACCCCCATTGCAGAAGCTGTGGGGACTGTGGAACACTTTCTCTGCAAATGTCCGGCTTTGGCGGCTGGGCGCTTGAGATTCCTCAGCGTCCCCTTTGGCGATGACTTGATGAAATTCTCCAGCCTAGATCCCTTTTCTCTCCTCCGCTACATCAACAGCACTGGATGGCTGTAGACGGTTTCATCTCCTCCCTTAATCCTTTCACAGGTAGGGGTCCACTTTATTGTATCAAAACGGCACGTAAGTTTAACTTGTAGTGTACCTGGGGTACTCTTGCCATCTTACCCACCTACCTACCTACAGAGTTTGAAGCATCCGATCTTTATATGAGAATAGGCTAAAATCCGATTCGTGTTCATAGACAAGAGTTCCCGGTAGACAAGAGTTAATATAATACAATTTAGTGCCACATATTTTAATTGAACATTTAAATATTTATTTCACCGGTGGGTTATATTGACCCTTACTTTTAAAAATCTGAAAAAATTTAAGTTTTTAGAGTCGATAGGGGGTAAGGCTTTTTTTATTGCAATGGAAGCTAATTTAATTTTCTGGTGCAAATTATATACTACAATTTTATGGCTTGAAATACACTTTATTATTCAGTATAGTCCCCCTGAACATCAATACGCTTCTTGCAACAAGATTCCAATTTATGAACTCCATTCCTAAAATCAGAAACTGTAGGGGCTGTGAAATATGCTTCCACAGCTGTTATGACCTCTCCATTTGATGAAAAACGCTTTCCACGCGTGATTCTTTTTAGGTTTGGAAACAGATGGAAGTCGCCAAATCTGGTGAATGCGGTGGATGCTCCAACAATTCGAACTTTAATTCATGGATTTTGGCCATTGCCAAGATGCTCTTGTGACTGAGAGGTGCATTGCCCTGATGAAAAAGAATTTGTTACTTTTGCAAACTGGGTCTTTCTTGACAGTTTTTTTCCTTCAGCTGGTCTAAAAGGTTACAATAATATTCAGAATTTAAAGCATATAATTTCGGTCCCCTATTCCTAAGTTTCATGCGAATCTGATTTATCACCATAGAAGAGGAAAGAGTGCTTCTCCCTCTGGAGTTCCTCTGCATGTCTTTTTCGAAATTCCGCTGGACCCCCTTCACTGTCCGACAGTTTAATGGGCTGCCGATCCAGTGTTGCACAGCAGGTTTCACACCAGTTGAAACCAGGCCCTCTACCAAAGTTTCCGTAGATACTTTATTTAAGGCTCCAGATAAATCAAGCAAAACTCTGCCAAACCTTGAACTAGAAAGTAGTATTATTTCTCATTCTGGTTTCATTTAAGTTGCTTAAGTTTGTCTAGCGTTAAGTAGAAGGATGTACGCTCAGATAAGGTAACGATGACTAGTCCAAAATACTGAAAATCTTCTAAATGCATGCGGCCAAAGAACAAATATTTAGAAAATTTTTAAAAAATGTATTTGCGTTCAAACCACACAACACCATAAGGCGATCTCGAAATATTGCTAGCAATATGGGGCTGTTGTCGGCCGCCGTAGCCGAATGGGTTGGTGTGTGACAACCATTCGGAATTCACAGAGAGAACGTAGGTTCGAATCTCGGTGAAACACCAAAATTAAGAAAAACATTTTTCTAATAGTGGTCGCCCCTCGGCAGGCAATGGCAAGCCTCCGATTGTATTTCTGCCATGAAAAATCTCCTCATGAAAATATCTGCCGTTCGGAGTCGGCTTGAAACTGTAGGTCCCTCCATTTGTGGAACAACATCAAGGCGCACACCACAAATAGGAGGAGGAGCTCGGCCAAACACCCAAAAAGGGTGTACGCGCCAATTATGGCGCTGTTGGAGCAATATAGTCGCCAATAGATCTTATGGATGTAACAACAGCGCTTTTTGGTCGAGTGAAATAACTGAGAGATAGCCAGATAGGCTTCCCTTCTAAATGTTGACAGCTGGAGCGAAGGAAAGTCTCTTTGTATTTGAGGTATCACTTGAAAAGATAAGTGAAAGACTTAAGCCCAGAGTTATCTACTATTCTGTGTACACGCATCTACCAAAGGATGAGCAAGTACTTCCCGAAGGTTGGAGTATTCAATTTAAGGGAGTTCATAGTGGTTATCCTTGCACCGTAAGTCAGGTGCAAAATGGACCTAATGAATTGATGGGCAAGCGGAATAGCCAGTACTGGCAGTTCACTATACTTTGGTACTGCCTTCCGTAAAAATGTAAGTGAATGGCCTGTTAAATACGTCCTCTGTCCTTTAACTTGCGCTCACATAAGGGGTAAGGGGTTGTCAGAGGCCCGAATGATGATTTTCAATAACTTTTTTTTTTGCTAGTCAATTCCTTTATTTTACAAAAATAAAAACATAGCATTAATACATCATGTCTCGACTTGACTTTAGCAAAATTTAGAAAAAAAATTAATAATTGTAAAAGTTAGAAGTCCCTTGCGGTGATCACCCCAAGTCCTTGGAGATTCATCTAAAATCAATCGGACAAGAGAAATTAGTTTTATTAATAGATACTCTTGTGTGTGATCGTAGCTTTTTTTCAAAATTTACAATATGGTGGCCTCAGGAAATATTTTTCAGATTTTCGAGGAAAGAACCGACAGTTAATTATTTAAAAAAAAAATTAAATTTTTGAAATAAAAATCCTTTTTTTATGTTTTTCAAAAGCATTATAAATTTTATTGAAATCTACCAAGCGGTTTTTAAGTTACAATGATCACCTGTTCAAAAAACATAGTTTTGAGAAAAACGCATTTAAGGTTTTACGAACGCTCCGGAGCGCCCGAGAGCCCTGTGTTAATTGTTGAATAACTCGAAAATTGTTTGTCGGATTCACTTCAAGTGTTCACAATATTTTTAAGATATTATTATACTTTTTATTATTATACTTTAAGGAAATGCAAAAGCAAAAAAATTCTGATACCCCTAACCCCTTAAGCTCCCTTTAGCTCTTAACCATGCCCTAAATCAGGAACCACAAATGATTTTATTCGAGCATTTCTGTGTTTCTGTGCTTCTCCTTTACTTCGTATACAGCTAAAGCGGTCAGCATATAATTAATGCTGACATTGTGCACTAACTGCAATTTAACAATTATGCCCCAATTACGAACGATTTAGTATTTAACTAAGGACGATGTAATTTGCGGTCACACACATTTATTGGCATATAATTGCTAGACGAACTGTATAATGTACTATACAACAACAACGCAAAGTGGGTAGGTAGATTTGGTTTCGTATATCAGAATGTCGACGCCTGTAGACGATTTGCGAAACAAGGGCATTTTCAAGAAAATGGTTGGGCTCTGTTAAACTCTAATATGTTTAGTTGGCACTTAATTCTATAAAATTAGACAAAATAAAAACGGAAATGGCTGGTTGGTTCATTTTCGTTCTAACTATCCGCTTTCTTTTCGTGCCCATCAGCCAAGAATTGATTACACAGTGCAGCAGCTTTCGTGGGGCGCAATCACTGCAACTTAGAAAGAAAGTATTAATACTATATAGCAAAATCCTAAATGCCTTTTACACACTCGGGGAAATTTTTTTTTACAAAGCCTACTAAATTTTTAAATTACCTACATATGCATGTAACTGAGCGCTTTTCAAAAAAGTGAAAAAAAATGCCAGAAGACTTACCTAAATAAAATAATTAGTTCGGGCATATAGGTATAGTAGAATTTCATGAGAAATATTTTTGTAGAATATTTTAGTCGATTGTCTCCCTTAAAATTGGCTCGCTTTGACTCTTCTTTGAAGAAGCTTGAAAAATAATGCATTTGTGAGGCTGCTAGAGGGTTAAAATGAGCTAGAAAAATAAATCTCAAAAAATTTCATTAGACAAGGTCTACATAAAAAGAACGTAAACGTTTGCAGAAACAAAACTAGCTGATCAGCTCCCCTTAAGATATGCAACACTTTTTATTCATTCTTGCAAGGCGGCTACATGGGTTGGTAATCGCATTTTTAGTGGCTTCGAAAAAAGGGTTACTTCTTTTTACGTAGTTGTTTAGAATGAAAGCTATTTAAATAAAATTAAAATTACACTGTGGTACAAAAAAAAAAGTTCCAAAAAAACTTTGGATCGGACATGGTGAGGGTTGTAGCTTATGAAAAACTGAAAAGAATGGTATAGGAGAAATTTCCAATACACCCCCAAAATCTCATTTTATGGCCATAAAACCGTTTTTCAGTAGGTTGATATGAACAATCACTCCTAACTTCGCCAATTTCCATCCGATTTCGAATTTGCTTTTTTAGTTCGAAAGAACAAAAACAAGCCTTTTTGACAGTGTGTTAACATTTTTTCTGAAATGACAACTGACGAGACTGTAGACGGAAGTATTTGGAATTTTTTTATTTTTTCTCTATTTTTTCGACTTTGACATAATTTTTACGATATTATCCGATATTGAGGATTTTTTTTAGTACACTACTGTTATAGTAAATTTAATTTTGCGTCGAATGAGCTATATTTGACTGTAATTGAATTAAAATTAATAGAGTTGTGTGGGTTTTAAGATTTTTTCTTTTTTTACTACGAGATTTGGTATGCGTTTCGAAGCATGAAAATGATAACAAGTGTCATTATAAACACATAATATTTATTGGAGTATTGTGCAGTGCAGCACTGTCTGTACGGTATGGTACGGTGCAGTACACAACGGCACTGGTTCCAAACTTAAAAATGCATTGGAAACGGCCCTTTGGAGTTTAGTATGGTACGGTACATTTGTCATTTCTTCATCAGTTTTGAATACTTCTCTGTAAGAAATTCGATCATCATCATTCATCTGAAGTCGTCATCAACTAAATTCCATTGTTTAAATCGAGAAGCGAGCGTTTCAGATTGTCTTCCCGATAGAAGTATGTAAATCACGAGAAAGATCCTGAAAATCTGAATTTGATACAATGTCTCGTTCTGAAAACTTAGAACCAGACGGAAAGTACTCTTCATCATCAGGTTTATTGTTATCAGTTTGATCATCATCAGCAATGAGTTGAACTTCCTTCAGTTCATGACCTGCAGTTGAGTCAATCATATCGTCCAAGACTACGGGGTTCTTAACAGTTGCAACATCAGCATACTTTATGTGCTTTCGAGTTTTATAATTATGACCGTTTACGCCCGTTTTACAAAAATAACAATCATCTGGTTTATGATAAGGCTGATGATGCCATATCATCGGAGAATATTGAGAAATTTGACTTTTCTGGCAACGTTTTGATTTATATCTTTTGAATTTCAATGAAAGAAACAAACAATAATACTAATAAAGTTAAATTATAATAACAAACTTCTTTTGTTAATCAATGTACAGAGTGAACTTTGGTACACTTGGGAGCTTTTTCATATTTCTATTGAAAAAAAAGTGCTATAATATGTCAGATATTTTCGTAAGTTCTAACCAGTTCTGTTGTATGCAGTACAGTGTACTCTTATGTATACATATACACTCCAATAAATATTACGTATCTATAATAACGCATCAAAACACGTCCTTATTCCCATTTAGCGTAAGCTATACCAACATTCCAAATTAGTAAAAAAAAAAAAAAAATCTTAAAACTCGCACAACTCTACTAATTTTAATTCAATTACAGTCAAATATAGCTCATTCGACGCAAAATTAAATTTACTATAACAGTAGTGTACTAAAAAAAATCCTCAATATCGGATAATATCGTAAAAATTATGTCAAAGTCGAAAAAATAGAGAAAAAATAAAAAAATTCCAAATACTTCCGTCTACAGTCTCGTCAGTTGTCATTTCAGAAAAAATGTTAACACACTGTCAAAAAGGCTTGTTTTTGTTCTTTCGAACTAAAAAAGCAAATTCGAAATCGGATGGAAATTGGCGAAGTTAGGAGTGATTGTTTTGTTCATATCAACCTACTGAAAAACGGTTTTATGGCCATAAAATGAGATTTTGGGGGTGTATTGGAAATTTCTCCTATACCATTCTTTTCAGTTTTTCATAAGCTACAACCCTCACCATGTCCGATCCAAAGTTTTTTTGCAACTTTTTTTTTTGTACCACAGTGTTATGTAAGTAAAATAAAGTTTTTTTTTACTACAACTTCACTCAAATGCCCCATTTTATTAAGAGAAGTTAATTTTTCAAAAGAAATACATTTTTGAAAAATTATTTATTACTTGTTACCACTACCACATAAAAATTAGCCACTGCTTATAAAAATTCGGACACAAAGAATATTCTGGAATTTCAGAAAAATGGAATTTGTCATAAAGGAATTTAGCACGCTAATTTCTGAAAATAAAGCCGTGATGGAACTACCAGCCAAGCTTTATTTGTCCATTAGTCAAGAGACGTTTAACTCATTTCTTTAGCACACAATCTATAATTTTCAAAATATATATAATAAAAATATCAGAGAGCTATAACTTTAGTTTTTTTATTCTATCAGCCTCTACGTTGCTCGTGCTTCGTCAAATCCTCAATCGACTTAGTAGAAGCGTTAGCAAGGAGCCTATTTTTCATTGTTCACGCTTTAAAGTTCTTCATAGTTGTAAAGAGTAGAACTTTTGAAATATTTTGAGGCTGGTTACACCAGTAGTGCGATTCATTAACACATTTAAACGATATGCACGTTGTTATCTTTCCTTAATCACAATTTTTAACGATTTCGCTATTCGGTAACCCATTTCATAACGATGATCGATAAAGAAAAATCAGCTGTGTGGTTAACTTGTCGATTATTGCTAACTAAACGACTACAATTTTGGTGTGGTGAAATTAAACGGCAAAACAAGAATTAGTAGTTTAAATTAAAACTTTGGAATTACATTTATAAAAATGTATCAACACGAATATGTACTTTGAGTATTCGGCTTATGACTTATCGCGTGAAGAGGGGGTAGTGAACCCTCAAACAGTAGATCGACGTTTGCTCCGGGAGATCAAAAATTGTTCCGGTTAACTCCAGACTTGACTGAGGACCTAATTTCTTAGCTGGGCAGTCACCTTAGGGGTCCCAGAATAACAGCGATTTCGACTGAAGAACAGGTAAGTCTTGTAGCCTTCAAGTTAAATGGAAAGTGAAGGGGAAGCTAAGGAAGCGAATTAGCTAAGGCAAAGAATGACCTGAGGCACAAGTAAAAGAAAGAAAGGAGAGGGAGGGTGTAAAAAGCTATCATTTCAAGTTGTATGCAAGTACTAAATCTTGCAAATTCCTATGTTTTCAGAATTTTATTATATTATTATTATTTTTTTAATTTAAATTAAATAAAATTGGCGCTTTCAGCGAAGATATGTGAGTATTTGGTCATTTCCATTGAAAAATATCTGAACGAAAATTCCCACAGCGAGTCATACGAGGCTCTTTTGAAAAGTCCGCGCAAAGGCAGAGAGATGGCACTACTGGCCATCGCCAAGTTTCAACCAGATCGGTCTATTTCTTTGTGTTTGGCATTCGTTTGAATCGAGGAAGTCACGTGATTTTCCTTTTCCATTCCGACAACGTACCAGCTCAATCCTCAGTTGTTGCGGTCGCAAACTCAATGGAAATAGGAATCAAACTCGTTTCACATCACCCCTATTCTCTAAACTTGGCTCCCTCGAATCCCTCGGACTACTATTTGTTCCCCAATTTGAAGAAATGGCTATTTCGCAGACTTGGACAAATATCCATTATTCGGAAGGGATCAACAAGAGTAGTAAGAGGAGATGATATCGAAAAACAAAAAAAGGGGTTACCCCAAACAATTAAGTAGCTGTAATAGCGGCCCTTTTGAACGACCCTCGTATTAAAGAATTAATTGTGTTTTTGTGGCGGAAATACCGCGCGTCAAGCGTACAAAATTACTCCTGCCGCATGAATATTAATGATGCAACGTGACCTACAAGCACGCCCATACATAATCACACATACCCACATAGCCATGGGCAACAACCTGCTAATTTGAATGTCACGTCGAACTCATTTTCAAGCTAAAAATACGAGTGGCCTGTGCAAGGTAATACTTTTGCATGGAGAGCCGAAAATTAGCACACGCACACAATCACACAAACACACATATCCCTACACTTTTCTGCAGCCTTTTTTAATATAATTTTTCTGCTATTTTCTCGTTTTTTTTTATGTGTTTTGCAAAAGCTGTCAGTTGTGGCAATCCATTGGCCATACATAGCTGCACATCACAGAGCGTCAGCCGGAAGGAAATCCAGGCTTAAGCGCGGCAATGAATAAATGAAAAGCCGTGCAAGCTAATGTGGGAGTTTTAACCGCAAGAACGATTTTAAAGTGGTCCATTTTTTGCAAAATTTATTTAACATATTCCTTCTGATGGTTTCCTCTGCTCTACTCTTGCCGTTAAAATATTCACACAAAAAAATTAAATAAAAATCAAGTGGTTTACACGCACCGTTTAGCAGCCTCGTAAATCACAGCAATGCGTTCAGCATTTTTCATTCATTTCATTTTGTGCCAGGATTTACTTATTTGAATACGAGAAAGTGAAGGCGAAAAGGGATTAGAAACACTCTCACTGACACAACTTATTTGAAACCTTTTCTTTTGTGGATTATCAAAAAAAAAAACATATATGTACATATATATATTTTTTTTTGCAATTAATTTCCATCAAAAGTGAATTTCAACAAAAAAGCGAAAAAAATTTAGCCAAGCAAAGGAAGGACAATTTTAAAAAAGCTGTGGTCAGCGGCTAATCCGGAAATTCGTAAGGCATGAAATAACGGAAAATGCCGAAATGCAAATGTCTAAAACGTGAAAGTCATACAGCGAACTACAAGACGGGATTAAGGTGGCCAACTGTGAACGGCACAGAACAAGAGCAGCCCGAACCGGATGCAACTAAGCTCAGCAGAAATTCAGTGGCAAGATATAGCAGCAGCCACATTTCACTGCGCAACAGTCAGTTCACACGCTTGGTCAGCTTAATTGTTTGTAACTTGGCTGGCTGCCTTTCGCTGCTGACTGTGGCCATTTTCTGCTTAGCTGCTACTGCAGCCACACTTACATAAATGCTGCTTCTTGTGCTCACTGCTTCCTCAACTCCCTGCTGACGATAGCGACTTTTTGTGAAGTGGATAAATTGCCCAACATCATGAATTTATTACACATGCAACTCCATCTCAGAGTCCTTCAACGGGCTTTTTAGCTTGACACCTACAACAGCTCGCTCGCCAAGCGTAGCTTCTCAACTTGTTCTTCCTCGGTTAGCAGTGCAGCAGTTGTTGTTGCTATTTCTGTTGCTCTTGCATACCATATGCGATACGCATCGTTGTGCGTATGTCATTTGCACATCCTTAGTGCTGTATCAGCACTGGGCATATCGTCGTACCTTGCGTCGTCCAAATTCGTAAGCAACAGCAAAGGAGTCCAGCGCAAGAAGCTCAGAGCGGATTAATATTTGGTTTATGCGGTTGGCAAGTGAAAGTGATAACAAGCAATGTGTTATTGTTGTTGCTGCTGCTGCTGTGTTGCACACTTTGTTTTAATATAAATATTGTACATCCGGCTGGAGTTGGATAAAAACAAAATGTTGGAAAACTTTAAGAGCAAATCTAATAAAAGTTTTAAGCAGCTTCTTATTTTGTAATTTGAAGCCACTTAAAACTTTGTTACTTTCAGTTGAGCGGAGTCGGCTTTGCAAACATCAAATTAGCCAGGCATACTAAAATAAATAGTTGAGGACTTTGTACAAAATTTAATGTCACTTAATAGGAACCAAATTTTTGTTTACATTTGGGAGCGAAAAATTCGAAATATGATATAAAAACTATTTACTAATGATTATTAACTTTTATTTTTTATACGAAATACATATATAAATATGTTTGTTTGTATTTTTAAAATAGACAAATGTTCCAAATCATTTTTATAAGAAAGAAAATGCCCAACTACGCCTACAGAAATAATATCAAAAACATGTATTTATATTTACAATATTTTTTTTTATTTACTTCAAATTTGCATTTTTTTATACCAAAATTGAATGAACTAAAAAGTTCCATACCTAAAATTAAAAAAAAAATAACAAATAAGAAGTTCACAATTTTGATAAAAAATTTATTAAATTTTCTTAAATTCTGCACAAAGTATGAAACTGTTATTTGTTTGATTTCAGTTGTACAAAAATCGCGGATAACATCGCGGTGGTAATGGTAGCAAAGTAGTAGTAGTAGTAATTCTTTATTTATTTATAAATATTTCATCTTACATTACAATAATTTTTACAATAAGTCGTTTAAATATACATATAAATACATAAAGAAAGAAATAATAAATTTGTGGCAATAACAATGTTGTCTGTCACAACTCAAAAATTAATCAAAAATTGAACTCTGCAATAAGAAAATTTCTATAGCGTAAGGCTGAGTATATAAAGCAAGTTAGTATTTTCCAATTGTGGCCATTAAGTATATCTATTACTTCTGCTTCATTTTGCTTCGCTGCGTTTTCGCTGCGTTTAGGTATTTTATTCTGATCTCCTTCAGTACCGGACATCTTCCTAAGAAGTGCTGCATACTTTCTTCCTCGTTTAAATTGCAGAGGGTGCATATTTTCTGAGCATTCCATACGTAGTTGCATTTAGCTTCAGTAAACCACATCTTGCTTTGAAAATTGTCGTAATATCAGCTAGCCACATATCTTCTTTAATATATGATTCCCCTTTTGAGTAGTCTAAATGTTTATAAATTCGCTTCGCGCTTGACTGTGCTTTTTGCCTTGCCATGTTGATATCTTTTACTTTCATTTCGGTAAGAAGTTGCACACAGCGATCTTGCCAGTCTATAGAAGTGATGTTTTCTTCAAACTTCAGACCGAACTCCATTCCCATGTCGTTCAGATGTTTAAGCCAAAACACATTTTTATTTAAGATGCCTTGTGTTAGTTTGTGTGGGAGTCTGTTGCAATTATGGTATATTTGTAAATAGTTTTCCAGATATACTTCATGTGTAATTCTAAAGAATACATGTGGCTATCTTCTATATTAGTTTCTATAAAGTTCGTTATCATCTCCGGTAGTGAATCTTTTAATAAAGTAACGTTGAAGTTTATTTACCTCATCGAATAAGGCATATCCCCAAACTTGCGCTGCGTAGTTTTGGATCGCTCCGCATACCGCTTGGAACAGCTTCCATTTTGATTTTAATGAGATGAATGGCTTCGCTAAAAAATCGTTCCATGTGCAATTAATACTGGCTTTTGCTGAAGTATTTCTGGCTTCTAAGTGCTTGCCGAATGCCATTTTGGGTGTGAGAATACGATATTTATATTCGGCCACCAATTTAATTTCTTTACCTTGGTACCACCATTTTTCAGCCTGGGAAAGTCGTCCACCTCTTCTAAAGAGCATCATCTCCGATTTATTTGAGTTTACTTCCATATTGTATTCAGCGCAGTATTTCTCCAGGTTATTAATCATGGATTGCATGACTTTAGGGTTATCCGCTAGGAGAACAATATCATCGGTATAAAGGAGAAGACGTATATTCATGCCCTCAACCAATAGTCCACCTTCTAAATAGTCGTGCAAATCGTTTAGATATAAAATGAACAATAATGGCGACAACAGACATCCTTGTTTCACACCAGTACAGGTTTCAAAATAGTCGGATACTGGTCTTTTCACTGTCCAATACCTGCAGATCTAGTTCGAACGCCGCCTTGAAATCAACAAAATATGCGTAAACTTTTTGATTTTCATGAAACTTTAGATGTACAATAGACGCAAGATTATAAATGTTATCTATAGTTGAATAGTTTCTTCTAAAGCCGGCTTGGAATTCTGTGAGCACGTTGTTTTTTTCTACCCAATTTGCAAGTCTTGCATTTATCAATCCCATTAACACCTTTGCGATAGAATTCATAAACGATATTCCCCGATAGTTACTGGCTGCATTTACATCTCCCTTCTTAAAAATTGGGAAAATTATCGTTTTTTCAAAAGTTTCATCGATTCTTCCGTTCTCAAAAATTATGTTGTATACCTTTGTTAACTCCAACTTAAATTCTGGCGAAGCAAACTTTAGCAGCTCATAAGGTATTCTATCTTCTCCTGGCGCTTTATTGATTTTAGCATTTTCAATGGTTTTTTCAACTTCCATAAATGTTATATCTTTATCGAGATATTCATCTTTACATAGCGCAGCTGCGTAATAAATGTGGTAGCAAAGTAAATCCATTGAGAGGATCGCTAGCGAATCAGTAAGCAGAATCAAGGCTTGGCTAAGGTCTATGAGGTTGCAATTAGCTGAGTATAAGACCGATGTAGTCCTAATAAGCAGAAAGATAGTAGAAACTATAAATGTAGATGTTGTGACTGTAACTATTCGTTGAAAACCCGCTATTATTTTGAAACATAACTTTTTTCAATAGTCCGCCAATTTGTTATTTTAAAAAAAAAATTTCCCATTGTAACACCTGCTAGAATGACAAGCCTACAGAATAATACAGTTTAACTTTTTCGTTTCAGATGTCCTGAAGAGCCAAAATCCTGTTGACAAGCCACCTATCTCTTTTTTAAGACGCTTACTTTGCTGCCACCCTACTACAAAAAAAAATTACAAAAAAAAAGTTTTTGAGTTATGATTGACAGTCGTTCAAACTTCAAAACGCACCTGGGATATGCTGTGAAGAAGGCATCGAGTATGCAGTCCGTTCTATCGCGAATAATGCCAAACAACGGCCGACCTAACCACAGCAAAATAATACTGAATATAGCAGTATATATATAAGTTTTAAGCTCCTAGATAAATACAAATGTATGTTAGGATAATGCTAAATAATCTAATTTTATCATAACTTTGTAAACTCCTATGTTAAAATGATTTTGGGCAATAAATGAAATGAAATGAAATATAGCAGGGTAGTCAGCTCGGTTCTTTTATATGCCGCACCGATCTGGACTGATGCACTGAATATAAATAGCTACACAAAAAACTGATAGCCGTCGATAAGTACTTTGCGGACTATCTGTAACTTCCGTACAATTTCCTTCGTTATAGCCGGTCTCGTCTCTGTAGACATTTTCGCGAAAGAAATGCAGGGAGTGTATTTAAGGCTATCCGAGCCCGACGGCAGATCAAGTCGTAAAAATATTGCAGAAGAAGAAAGGCGTCGTTCGAACCCCACTGGCAAGACCGGTGGAACAGATCACCGAAAGGTAGATGGACGCATGAGCTAATACCCCTTCTTACGATGTGGTTAGAAAGGAACCATGGGGAAACAAACTTCCATCTAACCCAATTCTTTTCAAGGCACAAGGTGTTTCGAAAATACCTCCATAGATTCGGTCACGATAGCTCACCAAACTGCCCAATCTGCACGGAGAGCGAAGAAGACGCTCATCACATCTTATTTCAATGCCAACGCTATGCTCTCGAAACCTGTAGCATATTAAACGGAGAGAATATTATACATTTCAAGCTAAAATTGGGTGATAGCTGGAAGCGTATCTGCGCGCATGTAAAACATATCCACAATGATTTAAGCCGCGCGGAGGTTCGTAGACGAAATAACTAGCAGCCTATGAGCTACCAGCCCCGTGAGGTAATTCTTTTGTTAGACTGTTCCGCTTGGAGAGTGGTAGAAAGTGGAGAGGTGTTTAGTACGTACGTGTAACTGTGAGGCTACAAGTCATGCATACTGCTATGCCGGCATAGAAGTACTTGTACTTGCACTTGGACTTGTACTTGCATTTGCACTTGCACTGGAAGCTGCAAGCGAACTACGAGTACTCCTTGGAAACATAGCAAAGAGTATTTCATAATTTCAAATAATTTCACGAAACTGGTTCTATTGAGGATTGAAAAGGAGTGGTTCTGCTGAGAATATTGCTGATGCAGCGCAAAATGTGCAACATCGAAATCTCGACATTCTCAACAATTTGGCCTTCATAAATCGACTGTGTGGCGGATTCTCCTGCCGATGTACTCATGGGGGCATCTAAATGATGTCCTTTTTCACATTTAACTGTTATTAGACATATTTTTTGTTTAGGCGCACCTTTGGGGTTTCTCAAATACGAATTGGAATTATACGGTGTAATTCGCAATCAGTTTAAAAAACTTGTTCGCAAAGCTATTTACATACATCTGAATCTTAATAAGTATCAACTCATCTATGTAAAGTGTGCTAAAAATCGGTTTGACTCTTTAAGCATATTTCTATATTTTCAGAAGCTTTCACTTTGAAAGCACTTAAGGGGGAAGAGCTTTCACTTAACTACAATAACTTTTACTCCGTTCTCTTACCAAATACTATTTTACTTAAACACTGAAAACAAAATCTTAGTACTCAATTCTGCATTCAAATGCTTTTATTACCATCCAGAGTTTTCCAAATATTTATAAAAGACTAAATGAAATTCCACTGCCTTGCCGCTCATATTTTCTTATATATGTATTTAGAGAGATAATTTTCCGTTTTTATTTTATACTTCAGAATTGATGTGGGCATATGTTGAATCGCTGCCGTAGTGCCCTGATGATCGTGGAAGAAGCCGCAATATCTCACCGGTTGGTACAGATTTAATTCCTGCCGCATGCGTGCACGATAGAACAAATCGGTGGCACAGTGTTTCAGTATGCGCAACTGTTTCTTCATGCAACGTCGGCACATATCCAAATTCAATTGGAATTGATGGAAATAATCACCGATGGGAGTTCTATTGCACTTTGAGCATTTGGCCGTATTTATGGGTGTGCAAATAATGGCGACTGCAGGCCAAAAAATGCGCTTGCAACCGAAAGCGGAGCATATCTTCAAACTGGTCGCCGGTTTGTTAAATGCATAATCAGCTGGGCTGTGAGATGGAAAGAAGGAAAATCAGCTCAACTGTTTCTTGGAAAGAATTTACACTTAAAAAGTACAAAACCAACTCACCTTGGCGTCAGGAGTTTCTTATCGTCAGCATACTTGGATCCCACATTGAATGGACGCGCCGCTTGTTTGGGTTTTTTCCACGGTTCGACGTCATAAGCTCCAATTGGCGGAAAACGTGATATATTAGTGGGCGGCAGGCGTGGCAGTTTGCTTGCAAAAGATGAATAGCCCAGTGTAGATGGATACTATAGAAAGGCAAGAAGTAGGTAAGCATTGAAGTTAACTTTTTTTTTTGTAAGATTATCAACTAACCCACTTACTTTTATTTCCAAACCTTTCGTGTGAAAATATTCGAAAGGACCAGGAAAGTCACGTACTTCGCCTTGCATTTTGCGCATAAACGGCGTTAAACTCGGGCCAGACATAGCGAGCGTTACACGCTCCATGCCCGAGCCGAAGGCAACACGTGGAATTTCTGGCGGGTTTACCACATAAACGAAGCCTAGAAGAAGTAGACAGAGAGACAAGTGAGATAGAGAGGAGGAAATATGGCAAATAGAGCACGCGGTCGTTAAAAGGAGAAAAAGGGCAATGCCAATAGTGAAAAAAAATTATGAAAAATCATCGAGAATTTTGAGCCACTTCAAATTTGCACTCTTTTAAAATTAAAATTATTGGGCTATAAAACTGCGTACGCAAAATTTTCTAAATTCTTAATTAAATTGTGATTAAAATGCTTGAAATTGAAAATACATAATTTTCATTCCATTCCATTTAGAAAGTTTTCACTTATAACTGTATATGCTGAAGCTGTCACTACAGATACATATATTGGGTTGCTTATATTGCTTAATATCCATTTTTTTGTAAAGCTGCCTTTTAATTGAGCTCCCTGTACAAGGGACCTTGGAGCCAGTTTCATCGCAAAAGGAGAGGATTGGAACTATCCTGAGATTCTGTGGTCTGCTCCTAGAAAGATCAGCCGCGCGTTAACTCAGCGAGCGCTGGTCTAGTGCGCAAGCGTGCAAAATCGCAATATCCTTCTGGCCATGGGTATATCGGAAGTACTCCAGGGAACTTCTAAGGCTAACAAAGCAGTAGATCTCGAATTTGATATCCTTTTACGGGACATTGGTATTGGTATTGGGATTGATTCAAGTCCGACTTGGGATTGTTTCAAGTCCTTTTTGCGGAAGCTGTATGGAGGTCGAGGTAGAAAGTGACTGCTCTCGTCGGCAAAGATGTAGACTTCTCGGTTCTCGTTCCCACGACTGTCGGTTGTACGTAACCGAAACGACGCGGATTTATATCCGTCCAAGGACTGCCACTTCAGCAGCATTCCCCGTATATATATGGGGAATGTTTATGCTGATACAACATCAAAAACGACTCTTCGTCATCATCCTCTAATCCAAGGCCTCTTCTTCCTTTTTTCCACCTCTCTAGTACCTGCCTTCCCTTCTACTTTTCCCCTCTCTTGCCCCTGGACAAATTGTGAATATTTGTCCAAATGGACCCCTCGCAAGGGCAGCCATTTATCCTAACCTAACCGAATTGAGCAGTTTTTGCTTTGCCAAAGCTTTCAGTTTAAAGTTTATTTTTATTCAAGGCGAAGCTATTAAAGGTGGTATCAGTAAAACAGCTGATTTGTTTTTTGTCCTTTTGCCGTGTCCATCTGGCTGTCAGCATAGAATGAAACAAGACGAATTCATTCTTTGTTTTCTTATTTGCCAATACTTTGCTTCGACAATCAAACGTACAAAACATTGTTGTTGATCTAGTGCCAACACCTTTAATGAATGCGCCTTGTTTCTATTTCAGTGATAAAAAAGCCTCGTTTTACATTATAGAGCATCTTTCATTTTGAACTTTTTTTTGCGCATCTCTCTTTCCCAGTTTACTGCCTTCCTTTTCATTACACATTTAAGTATTTTTTTGTCCAAGTCTAAGCTCGCCCATCATTTTCACTAGTCCATTTCATTGCTCTTAGTTTCCGTAGTATCTAAATCTCAACACTTTTAATAAAATATTCCAATATTACTTTTATCTGCTCTCGCCCGCGCAGTTATCAATTGCGTTTCGCGCCGTTGCGCTCTCAAACATTCCCGCTCGAATTTTGTTAATTTTTTTAGAAACATGCCGATGCCACAAGCAAAATTCAACTGAAGCATAGCTAATCAATGGCAAAATATTTGAAGCCTCACGCAATTCATCCAATCAATCCAGCGGCACTACCAAATCCATCGCGTAAGTAGGTCATCATCAGTGGGGGGTGGCCATGTGCAAAAAATAAAGGAGCACATTTCCCGCGTAACACATTTGTGTGCGTATGCGAGTATATGTTGGTACGCATGTATGTGTGTCTAGTTCAATTAGCCGCCCAAAGGCAAACGCTCACGCAACTCATTTCCTCACGCATATCGCTTTTCGATATTCATTGGCAGTTTAGACAATTTATAGTTCCTATTAATCGTGGCAACTCTGAAGAGTGAAATAGCTACCGACCTGGTCCTGGTACGACTGCCACCTATGCAGCATTATACTTATACATACTCATATGTATTTGGCATTTGTACTTTTTACATTGGCATGTAAGGGTCTTTGTTGTTGCACTTCCGAGCCCTCAAAAGTAATTGCACGCCTGTAAATTCTATTCCATTTTTTACTTCTCTTTCTCTCGCTTTGATCCTTACTCACCCTCCATTGCATTAATTCAGGATTTTTATTTGAAAATCAAACTAAAAGCTTCCCCAAAATATATTTTCTTTTATTTTCATTAAAGACAAATGTTATTAAATATTATAAATGACAGTGGCGTAATGTAATTCACACAGGCACGAGGTATTCTGTGAAGCTTGAAGCCAAGCACAGTACTTCTCTTTCGCGGAGAGCAGATAAGCAATACATGACTGTAGAATATCGAGTATAAAACACTTCCGGCATGCGTTTCCCAAGGCCCTCTTTTTCTCGACTGGCGCGATTACCATCTAAGCGATTTTAAGGGGTTATGGGTAGTCAGAGGCCCGAAAAAATGATTATTTTCAATAACTTTTTTTTTGCTAGTCAATTGCTTTATTTTACAAAAATAAAAACATAGCATTAATACATCATGTTTCGACTTGCCTTTAGCAAAATTTCAAATAAAAAACTTATAATTGTAAAAGTTATCGCTGTTTGTGTGGAGCCCGTTTCTCCAGAAGTCCCTGGCGGTGATCATCACAAGTCGTTGGAGATTCATCTAAAATCAATCGGACAAGAGAAATTAGTTTTATTAATAGATAATCTTGTGCCTGATCGAAACTTTCTTTCAAAATTTACAATATGGCGACCTCAGGAAATATTTTTCAGATTTTCGAGAAAAAAACCGACAAGAAATTGTTAAAAAAATTAAAATTTTTGAAAAATAAATCCTTTGAAAAAACGCTTTTAAAGTTGTGCTATCTGCTCCGGAGCGCCCTTTGTTAATTGTTGAATAACTCGAAAAGCATTTGTCGGATTCACTTCAAATTTTCACACAATATTTTTAAGATATTATACTTTAAGAAAATGCAAAAAAATCCAATTTTTGGAAATTTCTGACTACCCCAAACCCCTTAACCGAATTTAACAAAGCGCACCAGTCGCCATTTACCAGTTCCAAAGGTCTTATCGTAGTAAATACCGGTTAGACTAACAAGTTTTTCACCATCTGATCCTTTTCAAGGCAGCCAGTGCGAGTGGGGTTGTCATGTATGACGATCACATTCTCTTATTTGAACCATAAAAATTGCGAGTCAGCAATCCCATTACTATTCTAAATGTTCAGGGAACGCAGATATGCATATTGAGGTATCCTGAAACTAACTTCTAATAGTGCCTGCTCGAATGTTGTTGCTGTTGTAGTAGCATAAGCATTTCCCATATATATACGGGCAATGCTGCTGAAGTGAGAGTCCTTGGCCGGCTATAAGTCCAGGCCGTTTCGGTTAAGTAAAACCGACTGTCGTGGGAACGGAGCGAGTGTTGTAATTTCTTACAGCAGAAGTAAGCCCAAGATACTAAGCAGTATCCACTGTTTTTGGCACCGAGGGACGTCCTTATACCCATTTCAGTTTCATTTGGAAGGGAATTTTTTGACAAACTTCTATTGCGCGAGCTTTCAAAGAACTTTGACTGATATTTTCTTTACCGATGGGTTCAAGAATGAAATAGGTTCTGGAGCCGAATGCTACTAAAACAATAGCATTAAGCATCATTACGCTATGGGAGAAATGACAACTGTTTTCCAAACGGAAATTTTTGCCACTCTGAAAGTAGCAAAATCGATAATTAAGAGCAGATGAAGCGGGAAATGGATGAGAGTCTTTAGTGACAGTCAGGTTGCACTTAAGGCCCTGGAGATGGGATCAGTTCTACAGGAATCATAAATTGGATCAGCTATTATGTATGCAAGTTCGGTCTGGAATGCTGCAGAACTGCAAAGTCTTTTGTGCCAAGCCCGAAGAGAATACCGTCGAACTTTCTACTAAAACTTGAAGGAAACGCGTTCGGTTGATGGTGGATATTATTACAGGGCACAGTACATGAGGTAAGCATATGACCACCATTGGAATCATTGAAGACCCGATTTGCCTTTCTTGCTTAAAGGAGCCGAATAGCAGTGAGCATTTTATCTGTGAGTGTTCAGCCTTTGCTAGAGCAAGGCTGTGAATTTTGGGTTTCGATGTCTTGAGAATATTTAATATTCGTTCTCTCAAGCTGGAGGATATTTCGCGTACTCTTTGACCAACACGAAAGCTTACTGCGATGTTCAAAGGCGAATAACGATTACCCATGAGAATACTAAAGGATCAATGAACAATCGATCATATGACCGCCAGTTTCGGAGTTTCGTAAAATGTTTGCTGAGTAGAGGAAGAGTAGAGTCCATTCACCACTTCCTATGAGGTAATCTAATCGCTGAATAAGCTGATTAGATTCATCAAAAGATTGGGAGGGTTGAGGGACATATAGAACCAAGGCTGAGCAAACCTGCCATTGTAGCATTGTAGGTGTTCAGCTTGCCGACTTCAGCAGGACTAACATAAGGCTGGTTTCGGCATAACAGAAAAAAGCGGTTAAAACTGTCGATAATTCCATTTGTATAAAAACATCAAATGTGCACCAAAAATTGAGTGAGAAACTCGCTCAAGCATCTTGCAAGGGATTTGCGCGCTAAATACCTATATATGTAACAGCCTGATTCTGGGTTTTCTTAATAAAAATTTCATCAGGAATTTGTGTCAAGCTTTTTATCAAGCAAAAGCTTTATGGGTACACTGCAAAAAAAATTGATGTATTAAAAAACTCTATAATTTCAGCATGAGGTGAACAGTTGATAGTTGTCAAATTCGAAAAAGATGGATGACGAAAAATTGGAAGTTTATAAATTTCTTCTAATTGATAATGAAAAAATGTTATAATTTTCTTATATTTCGTGTGGACCGGAGGCGCTCGGGCGAGCTTCTGAGGCTGACAAAATATCAGCACTCTAATCTAGTGGGTTCTCTCACAGGACAGAATGCGCAAGGAATGTATGCTGTGAGACTTGGAATCTCCTCGAGTCCTTTTTGCGCTGGATGTATGAAGGTTGAGATGGAATCATCTCAGCACCTTCTCCTTAGCTGCCCTGCTCTGGCGAGGCTAAGATCCAGGCATCTTGGCTCTTACTTTTTTGCCACGCCTGCTGATATAGCTGGCGCTGACATTAAAAATCTGATGAATTTCATCAGCAGCACAAAGCGGTTGACGCAAACATAGTCATCGTTCGTAATCCGCACGCTCCTAACCATCCCATCACCACCTCTCCCCGCCCTCTCCCTGGATCCCATCGGTCTTTCCCTTTCACCTCACCTCCTTCATAATGGTATCACAAAGGATGAATCTTTCTTCGTCCAAGTGTGCTCATTCCCTGGGCTGGTATGGTTGCCTAACCTAACCTATATTTCGCAGAAAAGGTAAATACGATTGCGGAACATACGAGCAACTTCAGTATTATATTCGTTTTTGCCGCGATAGACCCGAGTTGCTTTCGGAGAAAAAATGTCACAGAGCGCCCAAGCAAATGCAAGAGTTGGGGACGGGACAGAAGCACACTGTACGTATAATGTAAAGTAAAAAGGCAGCGGCCTCCGTAGCAGAATGGGTTGGTGCATGACTACCATTCGGAGCACTTAAGGAGTACTTAAAGTCCATAGAAAGTAGTGCGGCAAAACTTGCGCCACAAGAGAAAAGCTTGACAAACAGTTTTTGAAATAGAGGCAGTGAAGTCGTCTAATGATGGACCATATGGAGAGTAGATGATGCAGTCAGATCGCTTAACAATTGTAACCCATGGACTCTGGAAAATAAAAAACCTATAGCAACACTATAGTGAGCTACTTACCTAATGAAGCAATCAACTTGAAGAAGCATTTTGCACAAAAAAAGACTTAAAATTTTTAATTATATTCAATTTATTTAATGTAAATATGTGATTTGATCGATAATTTGCTTAAATTAACTTTGACTTAAAGTGACAATGAATATTCCGCGGCGTCTCGAAAAAATTTGTTTGCGATGTCCACCTCGTAGCCCTTAACTGGATTATCTGAAACAATAAAATCTAGAGGCATTTGTTAAAGGAGATGTTTCTCGAGGTATCCATGTAATGATTTTGTCTATCGATTTTTTAATTCTTCGTGAAAACAATATCGGAATAATAATGAAAGAATCAATAATTATTAAACCAAAACAGCTTCCTGCTGAATTATGTGAAGAAACAATTGATCCAATAGATTTTGAGTTATGGCGCACTTCTCTTTCTTGATTGGCGCAATAGTCGCTCTAGCGATTTTGGCAGAGTTGAACAAAGCGGGCCAGTCGTTTCTTTCTCTTGACTTGGACACATAAAGAGGCTTTCTTCTCCCTCTGCTACCACAAGCTGGTATCGCATCGAATACTTTCAAAGCTACTGGAGCGTTTGTATTCATTCAGATGATATGACCTAATCTACTGATCCGCCGGAATTTTATTCGCTGTACTATGCCCATGTTGTTGTAAAGCTCATACAGCTCATTGTTCCATCGCCTGCAATACTCGCCATATTCAACGTAAAAAGGTCCACAAATTTTCCACATTATCTGTCTCTCAAACATTCCCAAGGATTGCTGTCATCGTCCATGTTTCTGCGTCATACAATAGAACGTGCATGAAGAGAGACCTGAAAAAGTTTGTTCGTCGCGAAAGGGCTTCACTACTCAATTGCCTAAAGCTCTTCGTCTGCTATAGGTGGCCGGTGAATGTCGTTTAGCGTCTGTCTATATACTGCCCAGTCCAGTAGTTTGTTTTGATTTTTGTCCTAAATATCGTCGGCTCATTCCAAAATAGCACTTGTTGGCAAGAGCTTTTCTCCATTGGATTTCAAAGCTAATATTACTCTCGGTATTAATGTTTAATAATCACACCAGTTCGGTTTCCGAAAATAACATTCAACTGTGCAACAGATTCACGGATTAGTAAACAAAATTACAGACGACTTCGATAAAAAGAAATATTGCATTGCCATGTAATTGGGCATCGCGAAAGTTTTTGACAGAGTATTGGACAAAGGACTTCTATGCATATAAGCTAAAAAACATTTTACCTCTTAACATATCATATTTAATAACCTTAAAAGCTACATAACTGATAGACACTTCTTCATAAAATACGACGACAGCTGGAGTACCTCAAAGAAGCGTACTGGGCCCCATACTATACTTACTATACACAGCAGATATACCAACGCTAACTACTCTAGGATCAATGATTGCTACATTTGCAGACGACACAGTCTTAATGTCAGCTAACAACAATGAAGAAGCAGCAACAAAAAAACTGCAAGATACGCTATCAGCTACAACACAATGGTTTGAAAAATGGGGCATTGAGGTCAATAAAGACAAAACACAACATATAATATACGCGAAGAGAAAATCTGCAAGACATCCAATCCAAATTAACGAAAAAGACTGAACTCTGTCGGTAGACATAATAGCCTGATGCTAACATGGGTCCCGAGACACGTGGTTATCGTGGGTAACGAGACCTCTGACTCCTTAGCTTAGATGGACCCTGAGGCCAACTTCTTTGGCCCAGAGCCCGTTTTGCCACTGCCTTCTGCGGCCATCAAAGCCACGGTTAGAAAATGGGTTTCTACAACCCAAAAGCGAGCTTGGCTGGCTAAGAGAGGCAGTAGTGTAGAGAGGCCAGTGTAGTACAATGGACTTAATTAATGTCTGAGCGCTGCACTTGCTAGTTGTCCCGACATAAAAATACACTCAAGTGCAAAATATTTAGGCATGACGATTGACTCAAAATTCACATGGAAACAACACATACTGAACAAGAGAAACGAGATCCAAAACAAATTGCGACAACTCTACTGGCTACTAGGTAAACAATCAAGCTTAAGCTTATTTAATAAACAAATGATATATAAATCAATAATTAGACCGACATGGAAATACGGACTAGAAATTTGGAGGACTGCCAGTAAATCAAACCTACAAATTATATATTATAGAGAAGTCAATCTAAGATGCTAAGGACAATCACAAACGCAAATTGGCAAATAAGAAATGACGATATTCACCGCGTCCTCGGCATAGACACTGTCACTGAAACAGTAAAAAGAAGCAGCAGTAAGCATATCTTGCGACTATTGGAGCACAAAAACTATGAAATGAGACTGATACCGGAAATGGAACTTCAAACTAGAAGACTAAAGCGCAAAATACTCACAGATCTTGCTCGTACTGTAATATAAATAAAATTATAGAAAACTATGTTGTGTTAGTAAAACTATAACTAAATACGACCAATGACAATAATGTTGTCTTCCAAGGGGAAGGGACATTTTATTTCCAAACCACAACACCAATTTCCTATTGTTAATATTAGCAGATTGAATTTGTAATGGAAATAATTAAAAATAATAATAATAATAATGCTGTTCCGAAATAACCGAAGTCCCTCACTACTTCAAAGGTGTGGCGTACTCGGACTATGAAATAACAAGTTTTAGAAAAACGCTTTAGAGCCAAACAGGGTTAAGAAACCCGGCCGGGAGCAACTCTATTCATAACTCGCCAATTTTGATCCGATCTAATTGAATTTCGACACAATATTTTTTGAAATATTTTAAATTTATTAAAAATATTTTATTTAAAAAAGTAAAACAAAAAAATGTAAAAAAAGTTTAAATACCTTACTTTGCATTAGTAGCTGATAACGCACTTGCGGTATTCGAGATTAGCCCAATTGGCATATTCACAAAGCCACTGAGCCTGAAATGAGTCTCGTCACTTTATATTATAATGCAAACCTCCCTTCCTCCAATCCTCCAATACAACGCTGGAAGCTCTTTATGTTTTAAGCTTGATTAGGTCTTAGCAACAATAACATATCGCTAAAGAGCGAATTAACTTATAAAGAATAGCTACTGTAACATAGTTCTATAAATCAATATCCATAAGGATCAAAAAGTACCGGGAATATTTAATTTAAACGAACCGCACACGTGGGAACCGGTCCATATTTGTTCTTATGATGGTAGGACTGTAAGACATCTGCCACATTTTAACGCCATCGGATCATTTGAAAGATACTGTACGTCGCAAACGGCCGGAAATGTTAGCATACAATTCTTTGATTTTGCATGATGATAACATGCCATCGCTTCGAGCTCAAATTATGCTGGATTATTTGGCCTAGCACTAAGTAAATACCATCGTGCAAGCACCGTATTCACCTGATATGGCCCCACGCGACTTCTTTTTGTTTCCCAAGTTGAAGTTACCACTTCGTGGAAGGAGATTTCAGTCGATAGAGTAGATCAAAGAGAATGCGACGAAGGAGCTGAACGCCATTCTTTTCGTCGGCCTACCAGAGGTGCATGGAGGTCTGGGTGAAACATCGGCACATGTAAGTTTCTTCAAACGGTTCATACTTTGAAGTAGATAAAATAAATTTGCCTGAAATTTAACTATGTTTTGTATTAATTAAACATTCCTGGTACTTTCTGATCGTAGGGTATCACTACAACTACTCCGGACACTTAAATGGTAATCACTTTTAACGCGATATCTATTTTAATAAAATTCACTGCCCTAAATGAGGTTTTGTTGTTTGTTAACAAATCCTATAAAAAGGAATATCACTGTGATAAGAACACAAAACAATCTTATCACAACGATCGTTCCTTTAATCGAATTTGTGAATCATCCTGGAGCTGTATGCATTCAATCACAGAGCTTTCATCGGCGAAAGCTGCCACAACACTGTTTCTACTTTTATCTAGTAGTTATTTCACATTTTCCTCACATTTCTATTTCATTATTTTGCGCTGCTCAAAGAGATTTCAATCGAAGAATCGATCATATGAACCTAAGCTAACAAAGAAACTTCACGGTAACTTTCACTTGTTTTCACAAAGCTGTTTATTAAATGAGTTATGCTTTTTATAAGAGGTTTGGATTGATTGATGATTGATGGATGAAGCATGGATTAGCAAAAAAATACTTCCAAGCTTCTGATATTCACAAAAATACGTTGTAGAACTTTTACAAACTCAATTAAAAGTATCGGACTGTGATATAATCATGAAATGGAAATATGTCACAGCGCCCGTACTTTTGATCGAATTTATCACTCATACGAAAGTTTCACGCCGGTAAAAAAGCGCTGTAAATCACTTTTAAGGTTTCCCAAAATATTTCAAATTTGGCGTTGAGGATTTCGAGACAGCGAGCTCCAATGGTTATTTAGCTTTATGAAAAAAAATAACATCACTAAAGCTCAACAACCAGAGACGCCACTTACTGCCCATATATGTAGTTTACGAGTCTCTTACTTTTTTCACAAAATACTTACGCTGTTTAACTTTTAAAAATCACATTTTTGGCGCACACTTTAATACTTTTTTTGTTTCATAGTGCAATTTTTCCTACCCTAAATTGCCCAGCGAATGAAAATCAAAATGCGCAAAATGTGACTTGACTAAAAAATCGCACTCAGTATTTCTTTTTGTTATTTGAAAAGGAAAAACAATCTGATATACTCATAAAAAGGGAATATATCGCAACGATCGTAATTTTATTCGAATTTGTCACTCACACGAAATTTTCACACCGCCCCACAAAAATGCGCTATAGAGCTTTCAGAAACTTAGCAAAACAAAAACAAAAAAAAACAACCATGCGATATAATCAGGACCGTTATTTTATTCGAATTTGTTGCGAATTTTTCACTCCGATCGTAAAAATGTGCTTTGAAGCTTCGACAGCCTCAATTTAAAAGTATGAGACTGTGATGTAATCATAAAAAAGGGAATATATCACAGCACCCGTACCTTTCATCGAATTTGTCACTCAGACGAAAGTTTCACATCATTCACAAAAGTGCGCTGTAGAGCTTTGGCAAACTCAATTGAAAAGTAAGAGACTGTGATTTAATCATAAAAAAGAGAATATATCACAGCGCCCGTACCTTTAATCGAATTTGTCATGAAATTTCCACACCAATCACGAAAATGCGCTGTAAATCACTTTTAAGACTTCACAAAATATTTCAAATTTGGCGTTGGGGATTTCGAGACAGCGAGCTCCGATGGTTGTTGAGCTTTATGAAAAAAAAATACCATCATCTAAAACTCATACAACCACAGAAGCTACTTACTTCCCACATAGTATCCGAGCCAAACTTTGCACTTTTTTTCACAAAATACCTACGCGTTATAGTTGCATTTATTTTAAAATTACAGCGCGAGTTTTCGATCTAGTCACTTTATATGCAATGGAAAATCTAGGCGACTAGTTCGACAATCGCTGTTTAATTTTAAAATCATATTTTCGGCGTAGATTTTCGCACACTTTAATACTTTTTAAATCACATTGTTTTAATTCTGTTGCTTTAGTGCAATTTTTCCTGTTACAAATTGCCCAGTGATGATTAATGAAAACAAAACTGGCCAAAATGTGACTAGAAAAACCGCACTCAGACGTTCGATAATATCAAACAAACTTACCTAGTGATGCAGAGAGAGACTTTGTCTAATGCCAGAGAGAGTAAGAATTAAAGCAAATACTGAATAAAGTACGAGTATGCGCTTCATAATTTCGTTGGCAGGTGAAATATGATAGTTTTAAAATTTAACAAAACAACTCCGTGCTGAAGCGATCGTTTACTGCCAAGATCCTTTTCATAATGATCAACTTCCGCTTCTGCTCTGCTATTTATGCAAAAACCGAAGGCAAGCACCAACGTCCTTGTGGCCGGATAAAGCCCAGTTTAAGTGAGCAGTAGTCATTGTCCCAGCAAGTAAATCAACCATTAAAGGCGATTGCCGGAAGGTAGAATTAGTTACCTTTGTGAAATTGCGAATTAGCATTAGCGTAAAGTGTATACTAAAATGTATACTAAAATCTGACTTAACTTAATCTCCTTCAAGGTTATTATTTACGGTTACTAGCAGAACATTGAGAATTAAAAATAAATCCTTCCTGGAATTCTCTAATATAATTTACACTTCTGGGAAGTCCGTAACGTGTTTATGCAGCTGCGACTGCAACCGTTAGTCAGTGTGTATTTATCAGCATCAATTAGTCATCCCATTTTGATTTTGAATAATTTTTTTATTAAAGGGAAAAAAATTATAATTTTGAAAAGGAAAATGTATTTATCAGTGCACAAAATTAATCACCCAATATTGTTTTTGAATAAATTTTTTTATTAAATGGAAAAAAATTATAATTTTGAAATGGAAAATGTATTTATCAGGGCGCAAAATTAAGCATCGAATTTTGTTTTTGAATAATTTTTAGTAATTTCAAAATATTGATACTGGCAACTCTGCTAGAAAAAGATAGCACTCAGCTAGCACGGCTTTACGTAAAAAATTAACTCGCCGCAAATTTTGCGGTGATGAGTTTTCATTTACTCGTATATTGAACTCCCATATATTTGATAGTGTCAGCTGACACTTTCAGCGTTTTATGCCGGTGGATAACTGAGGCACCTAACCCTAAGCACCTAAAATGTTTACGGAATTTTCGAATCCCATTTGCCATTTACAGTTCCCGGAAGTAATAGGTCTGCCACAATGAGTGCATTTTGCCGTATACAAACAAATCAGCTGTTTTGTATTGTATGTTGCTTGCATTGTTGTTGTGCCTGAAAATAGAGAACTGGACGTGAAAGTAGAGAATTGGCTTGAAGTGAAATTTGTTCAATAATAATTATGTATCAATTGTGATTTTACTTTTTTCATTGTTCTTATATTTAAAAAAAAATTTTAATTTTTTGAAATTTTTTTTTAATTTGTTATTTTTAATTTTTTTTATTTAAAAAAAATTTTAATTTGCTCAATATTAAACGAGTTTATGGGCGCGCTCGCGCATTAAATGAGGGAGGTACATACATACCTACTTATCTATGACTAAGTTTTAAACCGACTAGTGAGGATCGGACTTGCAATTCGTCTCGAATTGTAGAACAATAGAAAAGATTGAACGCTTAAATCCTGTTGCCTGTCGTTCAATAACGCATACTTAGTTAAAAGGTTTGATTATTTTTGGGTACAATAAATAGGCTGAATGGCCAATTGCATGTGTCTTTTTTTTGGCTTTGTTTAGCTTTACCTGGATTTGAGGACGGGAACAATTCTGGGAAGGAAGCAAAATGCATTAAGGAATTTTCGAGACCACATGTTTGACATACATATCTACATATGTATGTGCTCTTACATATGCATACTTAGACTATATAGTATATAATGCAATCACGTATTCAATTCATATTGATTTGATACCAATGGACAAATTTTTGTAATGATTAATTTAACTAAGTTAATTAAAAAAAACTTTATTTATTGTCCAACCAACAAATACCAAATTTATGTTGAAATCTGATATTGTTCTCAAGCCAAATTGTAAAGAAATAAACTCTCACCTTTGAGACAATCTCAAAAAGTAGTGACCTTAAATAAATTTGGTAAAGAATTACTTACATATTTATTTCTTTCACTCTATAAAGATTTTTGGAAAACTATATATGTAAATATGTAATCTTTATAAATCTCTTAGGTAGGTAGGTGAAATGGTTGACGTGCCGATCTGGCACTCCCTAAGTAGCACTAAAGTGCCGCTTTGATACCATTATGAGACCTTCAACAGGCAGAGATTTACAGCCAGCCAGAGCTGTTGATATAATGGAGGAGATTGATTGGATTTAGGTTGGCGCACTGCCCCAGGCTGTCGAAGACAGGAGCGCCCAGTGACTTTAATCGTTTAGCTGCCAAACCCAGACATTTACAGAGAAAGTGCTCAACAGTCTGCTTCTCTGAAAGTTCGCCACAGCTTCTGCAATGGGGGTTAAATGGTAACCCTAGCTTTTTCACGAGCTTTTTCACACAGCTACAAGTTTGGAAATTGAATGGCGAGGAGTCCAAAGGTATTTCTGAGTCCTTCGTATATCATATTGGGGCCAAAGGGTTTTCGAAATAGCACATGAAGAAATGGAGCTCCATCTTTTCTGTGCTTTCCTGAGAAATAAATCTCTTAAATTGAACAATTAAATTTATTTATTTAAATATTGCAAACACTGAACTCAGGAATTGTCCTATCGCGTTATCGACTTTCTTACTAATGATTTCATGTAGGTATTTAATGGAATAGCTTCATAAGATTATCAATATTTTTTTTTTGCGCATTCGGTGATTCCAAGAATTACTTGTGCAAAAAATTTTTCACTAACGTCACTTTTTTGGTACCTAAAGCCATTAGAGTATTTTGAACCCTTAGTTGGAATTTTTATCTAGAAATGATTGCTCGCAGAAAGGGATGCTGCCAACCCAGAGCGGGCTTCACATGCAAAAGTTCTCGTTATCTGTTATAACATTGGCTTATCCTTGTGTTATAATTCAATTATTTACTATTATTAGTATGAAATTTTGTTAAATAGTTTATTTTAATCAAATTAATTTTAATAACTTTTGTTGTAAAATCTTGGAAACCCTTTTTCCATTGATTGAGTTTGATTTTCAGTGTCAGCGTAATCCACAAAATCGATTAGCTTATAACTAATAATTTAAAATTAAATTAAAACTAAATTAGTAAGTAAACAAGGCGAATTAAGTATCTTAGGTGGCGCCTATAAAAACAATTAATTTTTTTTTTTGCGATTTTGACAAATCTGACGTCAATTCCTTTCCCAATACAAAACAAAACAAAAAAACCAAAAAAAAAACAAATAAAAGTAGGAGAAATTACATGTTTGTGAAAATTCAGTGAATAGCTTGGTAATATTGGTATTTGTAAGATTTAAATTAATCAAACTAATAAAAACGAAGTGCCGTGTGTTAAATTGTGAAAGCCCAAATTGATGTGAAGCCCTTAAATGCAGTTTGTTTGCGTTTTTATGCGGAAGACATCGTGGCAAGAAAGTGTGTGCGTTCAGATAATTTCTTGTGTTTGGTTGTTTCTATTGCTTTCTCCTGCTTTTACTCTTCACAAACAAATAATTGTCCTTCCTTTTATTTGTTTATACATGGACTCTTACGACACAGCGAATTCGGAAAGCGCAATCTATTTTTCTATCATTCTTGGTAAGTTAAGTAATTTTTACTCTAATATACTATATTCCTCTCTCGGCGAATAAAACTAATACTCTACAAGGCTCTCATTATGCCCATCCTAACGTATGGCGCAGAAGCATGGATGATGGTAACATCCTATGAGGTGTTCCTTGGAATGTTTGAGAGAAAACTTCTGCAAAAGATTTTTGACCTTTACTCGCTGGCAACGGCAAGTATCGTAGGCGGTGGAACAATGATCTATATGCGCTTTACGACGACATAGAGATAGTGCAGCAAATAAAGATCGAGCGGCTTCATTTGCTAAGTCATGTCATCCGAATGGAAAGAGACGCTCCGAAATGAAATACAAACTATGGACGCAGAAGGCTGCCGAGGACAAAGAAGCCCAGCCGGAACTAATGGTTACGGAGGAGGGTAGCGAACCGTCAGCCAAAACGCTCCCTATGTCTACCATACCAACCATGGTAGAAGTACCTCCTGATAGAGAACCCAGGCAAGTCACTGGGCCAACAAAATCCAGACAAGTTACTAGATCAACCCAACTCAAGCAAGTTTCTGGAACGCCTTATATTGCCACCACACAAGAACTTTTGAAGGGACTGGACCTAGGAAAGCTCGAGTTGGATAAAAGGGGCGAGAGAGAGTTGCGGCGCTCAGACGAAGTCGAGCCAGAGAAAATCTCACAGGAATGACACCACAAATCTTGGCAGTAGCCCAGATCAATCCACATCGCGCGGTTGCGGTACCAGCCATCATAGCACGATGCAGACCATCCTCAGGAGATCTGGGCATAATACTGGCTCAAGAGCCGTGGGCCAACAGAGGCATGGTAAGGGGCTTCAGGAACAACAACAATAAGATATTCTAAATATATAGGTATCCTCTCGCAAAAGAGACCTAAAGCATGCGTAGTGTTAAATATAAACATTAACTATTTTTGCATTACAGAGTTCTTAAACCGGTATCTCGTTGCGATCCAGGTACAGCTGCTGGTGGACGAGACCCACAGAGACGTCGTAGTGGTGTCGACATATTTTGCGGTGTATAACAGCACCGTTCCCCCAGATGAGGTACGGAGTTTTTAAGCTACTGCAACAGAAGGAAGCTACAACTCCTGATGGGATGTGAAGGCAATGCGCGTAATGAGGAATGGAGAAGCACCGGCTGTAACAGAAGAGATATCTCTATTTGAGTTTTTTATAAGTTATGATGGCACTTCGCCCTCACATTCTTTTGTGCGCTCTACTCTTCACAGTACCGCATCTAACCCTTGGGTTCCCTTATTAGACCTTAGATGGAGCTATGGTGTGCTGAGCTTGATGCCTGTCTTCTGGCTGCAATTGGCCGAGAGGGTTTGAGTCCTATTGGTATCGAAGCCAACGCATCCGTTACTTCGTTCCCATTTGAGCAATAACAATAAATCAAATTATAATAAAATTAAAATAAAAATGAAGCAGAACACAATTTGAAAACAAGAAAGGCAATCAAAATAGTGAAAGTTTTATTCGCAAAAAATTTTAATCGATTGTTTTCCATAGCATTCGTTTTATGAAATTTCAATTAATTTGAGCAGCGTTTGCTAGCGCCAATTTTTGCAAATATCAGGTCTGTTCATGGAGCCAATAATTTGTAACAATTGTTTTGGTGTTCATTTACCCAAAAAACTTGTAAAGTGTGGGAAATGAGAGCGCAAAATGACATTTCATTTTGAGGGGAAGTTGCAAGTTTTTACTTGGTGAATTTTTACTTGTAAGAATTTGCAAGTGAGAAAAACACCTGATTACAAAGTAAAAATAAACTCGAATTAAAATTTGCGAATTGAGTCAAAGTTCTAAATTTAAATAAAAATGGTGATTAAAATGGAGAATGTAAGTAAATATGCTTTAGATAGAATTTATAAAGTTTATTTGAAATGATAGATTAACAAGGGTTTGCAAATGGAATGTTCTTCATCCAACAGCGACGATGAAATGGAACAACTTGTTGTGGACAAAATAAAACCAACAAAAACTTTTTTTTTATTTAAATTATTTTATAATTTCTTAAACTTGCAAATTGTTAATGGATTTGCATTCATGTACCTTTTTTTATATTTTTCTCTTTGAGAGCGCTTTCTCGGAAATTAAGTTACTGGATAATTTTTACATTTGTGGAGCAACATCAAAACGCACACCAAATAGAAGGAGGAGCTCGCCCAAACCCCCAAACAGGGTGTACGCGCCAAGTATATATATATATAATCCTTCCATGAACAAACCTAATAAAAATTATTAGGGGGATCAAAATCTGGCACAAGAAAGTTTTTACTCTTAAAATATACCATTCGATTGTTTTCCATAGAATCCGCTTTATGAAATTTCGATTAATTTGAGCAAATCTCGCTAGCGCCAAATTTACCTAAATTTCTCATAAATGCAAATTTTTTTGAATATTAATAATGAATGTCAGAAACGGAAAAATCTTTATGAATACAAAAATAGGTGTGTTCGGTAACTAAATTTGCCATCACTAACCATCAGTCAAAATCAAGAGCTCAAGCGAAAATTGTTTCCCAAAGAACAGAACAAAACCAGTAGAAGAAGACATATCAGCTGGGATTTTTTCAAAATGTTTTTGCTGTCCAAGGAAACTACCATAAATAGATTGCATATACTCACGCTTTTTGCTGCTAAATTTTCCATTTTATTACAATATTTCTGGACCAGGTTCACCCAAAAATAAAGTTGTTTGATTACAAAAAATTCAATCATAGACTTTTTGGCTGTGATTCACAATAATGTATATTGGGCAATTTTTGGCAAACTATAATGTCTTTATTAATGAAACTTGGTGGAGATGTTAGGAAGGTGTTAAGGAACAATCTTTATAATTCCAAATTATTCGGAAAATAATAATTTCGTAATTATTTGTCTTCAAAGTGCCCTCGGGAACTTCACTATAGTTTGACACATTGCACTATATATTTTTTAACACTTCACTAAATATACACTCACACGCGTGTTTTTACTTATTTTTATCTTTATATTCGAATTATTATCTTTAAAATTAAATACAAATGCATTTGTCCATACAATCACTTTCCAATTTTAAACGCGAATAAGAAGAAGATTGGAATGACAACAGTGTGGTGCTGCCGGATGCCTGCAAATGAAAACAAAAATATGAACAAAAATGAAGTATCTGAGTTTAGTGTTAATGATGCGGATGGGGGTTATTGTGCCTCCTTACTACACACACGCATATGACGTTTTAATTTTGGGTTCAATGGTTTTAACACGGAAAGGAGTTCTACGCAAAAATACTGTGTATTGCGCAGCCGGAGTTGGACTGATGAGGGCCGCCCACGCGGGCAGAAGTTCTACGCAAAAATAATGTGTATTGCGCAGCCGGAGTTGGACTGATGAGGGCTATTTTTTTAAAGCCACTACAGCCACCCTATTTGTTTTGCAGACATGATAATCGATTTTTGTGGAGAAAATCTGTGTATAAAAGGCAGTTTGTAAAACTGATCGAAGCAGTACAATACACTTATAAACCGTACTTTTTGGCTTTTAATTACTTTATTATATTTTGTGACACGCGTAATATCATTGTTTTTAAGTTTCGATGAGTTGTATGTTTTTATTTTCAAAAATATTTCTCAATTTTAAATTACAGCAAAAATACTGCAATTTTACAATCAACCCTCCACTGAACATCTCTGCATACAAACTTCGTTTTTATTTTATTTATTAGGTGTATGGCAACACTAACTTTTCAAAATTACAGAACTTTAACATTAATTACTTAAAAACTATAAGCCTCCGGAGGGTGCGGTTTACAGTTTTATGATGGGGATATACCCCTCTATCGCCCCCTTTTAACCTTTTTTTCAACGCAATATATCCGTAAAAAAAATTCGTATAACTGTAACGTAAAATTATATAATATTACCAAAGCAAGAATCTGCTTAAATTTATCCAGAGTCATTCTCTAAAAATTCGTAAAAATCAACTCCACTTTCCCAGATGCGCCGTTTTGCTTCCGTAAATCTAGGAATGACTTCCTCCATTTTACCTGCTCTTCTTTCCCAACAAGATTTAGTAGTCCTTGCAATTCTTTACTTGCACTAAGACAGCAAGCGACAACATATTTAAAATGAAATGGTTTGCGTAGAATGCCCACAAAAATTAGAATCACTTTGATTGACTGTTTCGAATGCATGAAAACTGATGGTTCGACTGCGAATGGCGATCGCTGATATAAATGTGCAGAAAGGTGTCAACCGGAAAGCTGCTTTGATATCTAAACTGTCAAACTTTGTTTACCTTAGGAAATTCAACGGCATAGGAAATTTAACAGAGAGAGAAGTGAATGAAATGAAAGAAATTGCTGCTACTTCTTTAATTACGTCAGCAACTCATTTGAAGCCTTGATAGTCGCTGAGAGCTGTTAGCGACCTAATGTTGATTACACTTTCTGTACTCTTCTTCACAGTGGAGAATTCAAACAACAGCAAAATGCCCGCCCCTGCAAAATATGAGATTTCACGTTTGACAATTTAGTGTTTTTCTTGCTTTACTACTGCTACGTCATTGACACGTCTTGGCTTTGACTCAGAACTCGTCGCTGGTAGGTATATTCACTCCTTTTTTACAATATTGACATTATAGGTGTGTTTCTTCATTCATCGCAAACGTTCGAAATACATTTTTCAGTTTTACATATTTGTTTGAATGTTTCGAATAATCCACACGCATTTTTTTCGTTTCGTCTCTCTCGGACACGAAATTCATAGAACATCCTGCTGATCAGCTGTGTGTGCGCATGCGTATGTACAAATGTAAACAATTGCATGAAAAAACTAGCGCTAGAGAAACCAAATAAGTTTTTGCAAATTGTTTAACGAAAAATAGCGAGCTGTAAAAATGCTAAGTTAAATCAATCATTTGAAATGTTAGTTTTTTGTTTAATAATAGGCACCTTCGATTCGACAAGAGGCGTATAGAGAAGCAAGTGACACAGAGAACGTTAAATATACATTAACGTTCTCTGAGTGACATCAGTAAACATAAGTTGGCAGCACTGGAAAGGAGCTGGCAAATCTTCAACTTCAACTCGTTACTTGTGATGCTCGTGCCCGGTCAATACCCTTATAATGCTTGTTATTGTAGTAAAATACTATAAATGCAATGATAGCTTCATTCAAAATTTTCAATGCATACTTTCAGGCGGCGCGAAACATTAAAAGCAAAGGAAATATATAAAATTTTGCGCGATATGTAGTGTGGAGCAGAACACTTCTATTTGATGTATGTTAAGTTGTCACCCCATTTTTAAATCAGTGTCAAATTCTTCAAATAAACTTTATCC
>JAYXIM010035941.1:0-91645 GCA_037575425.1 Anastrepha fraterculus | reverse complement strand
CAACAACACCAAATATTATACAATACCTATATTTGGGACCAACAAATTTTTTCATTTTGCCCGCTCAGATCGAGCTGTGCGTCGCGGCGAAGCAAGTGCAACGTCGATTTGTCTGGGTAAGCGTACGGTAAACGTGCGTGCATATGTATGTAAATGCGTTTTCCAAATCGTATATATACAATAAGCTTCTTCTTTACGCCAAGCGTTAGCAAGTAGAAGAGGACTAATGTACAAGTATCGCATCAATACTGCTACTGATGGTAAAATATTTATACTTTCTAAAGTTAAGCTTTGCAATCCTGTTGACGTTTTGAAACACTTTATTTGCTTGGAATATTATTAGAATGTGAAAAATTAAATATTAAATACAAATGCCTTATGATAAAAACAATTTCATTAGGTACAACTTACTTTTCTTCGTTCTCCGCCATTCTTTTCTTTTGTATACATATTGCATCACGTGATACTTTGAATGCTTTTTGATGAGTATCGAAAACATCTACGAAAATCTCAAGGCTTTCAAGAGTGCGTTTAGGAAAATGTTACTTTTTTCGCACATAAAGCAACATTCATTTTTGAAAAATCCCTTTGTTTCTCAGCATATGAGGGAAAATATGGAATATTTCTTCCACAAATATTAGGCTATCATTGAAATATTATTTGAAATATGTAACATCCGAAGGTCATTCTTATGTAAAATTTAAACAAAAGACACGCGCTTACATGATTTATATGAATATACTCGTACATACATACGTACCCGGAGCCAACAACAACGAGTTCTTAGTATGTATTTGTATGCTTCTGCGCACACTTGACACACAGCAGCTAAGCAAAGACCAATCGCTCCGACAATAGTTCTCTCGCCCATAACTCTACACATAAAGCACAGTCGTGGACACATACATACATGCTTCCATTTGTATTTGCATAGGCACCCAAACACATTCGCCACATACCACGATTCACCAAATTCGTGTGCAGGTAGTTGTGGTGCTCTCATTTTATGAATGATCGTACTTTCTTTTGCGAAATATGCACTTGCGTTTATGCAAAAACCGCAATTATAATGGGTTGTTTACGTAAAACGGTTACAATGTTATCAATTGTTATTTCTTTAAAAGAAAGAAAGTTCGAGAGACACCTGCGTGAGAGACTACAATTCAGCAGGGCAGAACCATTGTTAAGAAAAGTAGGTGTGACACTTTAAAGTACTCTCGAGCGATAACCTTGAAATAAATGGGGAATTTAGCCTCCAAGCAGACTTTTGTAAAGAGGAATTCATGAAAATAAATTGTATGGGCGTGTCATGGGCAGAAAAAACCCGTCACTGTCGAAAAAATATATTAAGGCACGTTTGTCTTTCGCAAATTCCCATAGAAATATCTAAAATTATATTATATATACATACATACATATATTATAATTAAAAAATGCTTTTCGCGAATGAAACTAAAACAGATAGGACAAATCTGATTGGTCCTTATGGTAAGGCTTTTGTTCAACGTGACAACGTCAAACCTCGATATACAACAACGGCCTTAACTCAAAGGTAGCTTCAATCTGGGGATTTCCTGCAATATACAAGTACAATAGGCACCTTCGCTTCACCACTTCTCTGCTCGCTATCTCTGGGCAAAAATTGCATGTGAAAACAACAACAAAGTATTTCAGACTCTTCAGCGTCGCCGCTACTAACGAATCATGCCATTGCGTCTGCGCTTATGAATGTATTTTGCTCTTGTAGTTACAGGACTTACAACTTGTATGTATGTTAGGACAATAAGTGTACACACGTACATATGTATGGCATGTGCGTCGATTACTCTTTATTTTTAATCTGTATGTGAGCAAAGCCATCGTTGCTCATCTCTATAACTCGACACAATAATTTGCCTATCGTCTTCCTTTCATACTTCTTACCTTCCAAAACAGAGACCGACTATTTGAGGGGAAACGAAATAGTTTTTATTCGAAATTATGAGTTTATGCACTCAGTAAGTGATATAAAATGGATTATGCCCTCCCTAACTTGTCCAGCAACGATTTTTAGCCAAATAGGAATGGATGATGGTACCTATACAATACAGGACAATTCCGAACTAAACGAACGTCCGAACGAGACAGCTGTGCGTTTTGTTAAAGCGCAGGGCATAAGATGGTTAAGTCATGTTACCCGTATGCCTGCTGACTGTGCCGTGAAGAGAGCCATGACAAGAAAGCTAATGGGCGTAAAGGCCAAAGGCAGACCGAGGAACCGATGAAGCTTGTGCATGAGTTTACTTCAGTGGCGTTTCAAATACTCAACATTGAAAAGGAATTTTGTTTCTTTTTTTCAAGAACTTGAGATTTTTGAACCACTTTTCCTACTTGACCTGGCAGCAATGTAGGTAAGCCGAAGAGTACTCGTCACTTTCAAATCTCGCTTTTGTAGATAGTTAAGAATGTCGAAGCTGCACTCAATCACATGGACAGCACAGCTTCAATCTATACTGAGTTCCGGCATATCGTGATGATGCTTTGAAAAATCAAGAATCTCAAGTGGGAAGTTAAACGGATGGGGCAGAATTTATGGAATCGAATCACGCAAATTTTATTATTTGTTTAGCAAAAGGCGTTTAAAAAAACAATGCAGGTATTAAGCTAGAAGCTAGAAGCTGATTTTATTAGTTAACTTTACATTCAATCAAAACTAACAAATGGGTACTTATTTGCTTAGTTTGTATATTTTACAATCATACGTTGAAATGTTTACTTAACATATTCTTTAATAATAGAACTTATTTAACGGATTCGGAAGATATTGGGAAATTACGGAATTAGGTTAGGTTAGGTTAGCCTGGTGGGCAACAAGCCACGCATAGACCTTTTGGTCCCTAGCGTTACCAGATGGAAACCGACCTCTATGAATACCGAAGGTAGACATCATGTATATGTCAGCGCTTTTGGCGAATCTAAGGAGCGCTGGGAGATCCGCTTTTGAGACGTCCTCCAGACCCTCAAACAATGGGGCTCCCAAGCATTTTAAACGCGTTTTTAATAATGCTGGACAATCGTACAGAAGGTTTCTAAAGTTTCCTCAACACCCTCTCTGCATTTCCTGCATTTGTCCGTGTTAGCAATCCCTATCTTGTACGCATGTGCAGCCAATAGATTATGACCTGCTAGCATACCTATGAAAGTTCTGCAGTCATTTCGCGAGAGCGACAACTATTTCGTTCCCCATAATATCTTTGTGATCAGGTACCCAGTAGATATGCAGCCTACTGTTTGCGGCTAGCCTTTCTATGGCCTCCCTGCTCCGTCGAACATTTTTGGATTTAATACAATATGAGCTTATTGTTTTTATTGCTGATTGACTGACCACGTATATATTAATTGTTGAGTTCTTTTTTTTCTAGTGTAGGCTAGCTCCGCGACTTTCCCCATAGCAAAAACTTCCTACTGCTGTGGTCTGGCAGCTTGATAGGCTGCCTTACCCTAGTTTTGAGCAGTAAATACCCGCTCCCACTTCGTCTTAAAAAATTACGGAATTGGTATCATATTAATTTTTACTAATTTCATGTTGTCTGACTATTTGACACATAAAATCCGCAAACTTATCATTTTCTTTTACTTCTCTATTTGTACATACGCGAGATACATGCGTATAAGCCTCGCTAAGTCTCACCGGAAGGGAAGAATGCTAGAGCGACTACCAAACTATCACTCTGGATGTCGAAAGTTTTTGAATGTTTGAGTTATGAAAGATTTATTAAACAAACTCCCAACTTATTGGCATACATATGTACTTACTACCTTTTCAATAAAAATCAATCTAAGTTTTGTTTCACTAAAATTAGTTTATTTGTCATTTCTAAATAAAAATTGTACAGCTAAAGTCAAGTGGAGCTATAGAAATCAAATTGATTTTCTCATATGGATGGACAAAGTGTATAGAAATTTATGTGAAACTATTTTCATACGGATGGCCACACATGTGGAATTTTGGTTGAATGATGAATACTTAAATTTAATATTAAAATTTAGATTGACTTTAGAACCAACAATTTGGTAAACGACAGATAGAACTGTCTAAATCGAATTAATTGTTTTGTGCAAATTCTAGTACATAATACGTAGATATTATACATATGTATATATAATATATATATATTAAAATTTTTTTTTTGTTTGTTTTTTTTCGTTTTATTTTATTTTTTTTCTAATATCACTTAATAATAATTATATAACTAAGTTAAAAAGCAGTTTGTAAATAACTGTTGTATACATAAGAATCTAAGACTTTTAATAAATCACAATAAAATACACTAACAACATGTATAATGTTTAATGCAGTGATAAAAAATAATACATAAGTCTGCAGTCAAATTGTTGGTGAGGTGTCGACTAAATACGGAAAATGTATCATTTCGCGCTCTTTCCAAAAATATTATGAGGGTTTTCCGTCCTTACAACATAACGAGAATTCAGTTAGAATTCTGCTTTAATCTTCCGAACTCGTCGATTCACTCAAGCGCGCTCTTTTAGCCGAAGGCTCTTTCTGTGTTGACAAATCCGTCAACAATCGTTTACAATTGGCTGAAATGGAGTTGTTGAAACTACTTTCTTGTTCCATGGACCTGCGTTCACGTTTCAACAAATCCGTATCTAAATACTGCGAAAGCGATTTACGCTTCACGTATTGCGCATCGATATTCATACCATCTCTGAGCATTTGTATTTTTATCTAAAATTAGAGAGAAACAAATTTAATAAATAAATAATTTTTTTATATTGGATCTAATTCAACTAATTTCAATTTTAAATCATGTCAAAAAATCGTCTCTACTCACCGCATGCATTATAACACTTTCCACAAAATATTTAATTGTTTGTGTAAGGTCCACATTCAAGTTCTCTGTACGTTCGAATTCTAAGCCGATGAACCACATGGAACAGAATGGCGCTGTACAAACTGGTGGATTGCCGTTGGGCTGTGCTTTATCCTCCTCACTTCCGCTGTTATTTTGAGTGACGGTAGCGCCTTTCTTAAAATCAAAACATGTAGGATTTGCATGTGCCAATGCAATATGATGAGTGCGCTCTAGATTACATACCAATAGACGAATCCTTGATTCGACTAAGCCACACCACTCCAACTGATCGTCACTGGTTTGCGATGTAACCAAAACCGCTATAAAGTGGCGGTATCTGAAAAGGAATACAGGGAAAAGTGATGTCATTTATAAGTGAAAATAATACTTAGTTAAATATAATATAAATATTCGTACTTATAAAAGAAGCTGGGCGCTTCGAAGAGTCGATCCCATGAAGCGCGACCATTCATAATCTCTTCTACGATTATCTTTCCTCTGCTGAACTCATTCAGCAAAACTTTTTTTGTTGATTCCGACACATTAAAGGTCGAGTTCTGTTGTGGATATGCCGGCGTTATAATGGGCATTAGATGGTACCTATCCGTACCGTTAACACGTGGATCCCAAACCTGAGAGAAATTAGTAATTAGCAATTGTTTAGCGATATGCAATTGTTTGCGCTTTGTGCGCATTTATAATACTTACCGGAAATCGCAAATCAACATCGACAGGTCGTTTAAGCAGTACGGGTTTTGGCCACTTCCAGAGAGACAGGATCAAAAAGAATTTGTGTATGAGAGTAGAAGGTGTGGCATTTGGGTACAATTGGCAAGTGCGCGCCACTAACATCGCCCACGTCACACCACCAAAGTAGCCCAAAGAATTAGAATAAACTCCGTGTTCTGCAATTTCAGAAACAAACAAAACATTATAATATTGTAATTATGTAGCGTCTCAGAAATTTTTAAACTTTTTTACTTACTTTTCGCCCACAATTTGATGGAGCGCAACGTTAATCGGAAATTCTCCACATTCGGCACTAGCGCCAATATTTCGTCTGTCACTCGACAGCCATTCAAACTGCGCACCGAAAACTGATCCAAATTCTTAAGCAGATAATCATCGCTTAGATCAAGATCATCGGGTATCTCTTTCAGTGATAGACGCGCAAATACCAAATCAATTTCAATTCCATCAAATTTCATTTTTATGACTGGCACAAAGGCTTCTTCCACTGAACGACATTCGGTCACTTCGGATTGGTTTTTTAGTAACTCAAAAAAGGACGTAAAAAATTCAGTGCGTTCTATGTTGCGTGGTGCGACAAAGAGTGCGTCAATATCAGCGCCCTTATGATGAACACCCAACCGATATGAACCGAAAGTGTAAACTTTCGCACCGAGCTTCTCGGCAACTGCCTCGGGCACATTCTTTGCCATTGATGCAACTTTAACCCATTGTTTGGCAAGCGTATTAAGTTTAGTCAAAATCTGCACACGACGATTTAGCTCATTTTGATTCTCAAACACCTTAAATGGCTGTAATGCTTTGCGTAATGCCTCTGTTCTTTGCAGTTCTTCAATAGTAGGCTCATCCCAGCTGATGGCGGATGTCAAGCCCATCTGTTTGGCGCGCTGCTGCTGTTCCGGATGCGATGCATCATTTCCGTTTTTGAAATTATAGTCTGCAAAGCGCAGCCAATCCTTTGCTGAGTTGGCAACGCCATTCTGTGAATGCGAACCTGAGTTCGAGAAGAAAGCGCTGGAAAAAGAAGAGAAGCGAGTTTAGTGAACAGATCCAACTAAGGTACCTTTATGGTATTTGTAAAAAGTATATATTTACCTTCTATCTGCCAATGGTTTTCTGCAAGAAATCATTCTTATTTAGTTATGTAATTTTTAAACAAATTTTAATTTTATTTTGAAACAAAATTTTTGGAGCACACTGAAACACTGTGAAATGTTGCACTTGCTAGCCAACCGCGTTATGACTCTAAAAGGTGTGTACGATCAGCTTTTATGCCCTGCAGAAAGGCTTAATTTGCACCACATGTGGAATTTCCACCTACCTGTTGTTGCAGGTTTACAATTAGCACGGTTACCTTTTGCCTGCGCTATCTTGCCTGCGATCCTTTTTTATTGTTAAAAATTTACATAATAACGAAATAGATTCTTTTCAGCGATGAGACACTTAAAAATCCGAAATCATTTTCTTTGTTCAATTAAGGACAAAACTGTAACTCAGCCATTTATTTTTCAAGCCATACATATGTGTGTATGTGTGGACTACGCGCTTTTCTTTTCACTAAAAACCATCATTAAAAATCAATTCACGGAAACTTTATGCAAGCTCAAGGCCGAATTAACATTCAATTTTAATTTGCTTTGCCTTTATTTATTGTGGATATTTGGACCCCATTCTCAAGAACGTTTGGGTGTTTATTCGTAGAAATATTCACAACTAGGAAATACCAGACGTATGTACGTTGCTACGCCCTAAACAATAAACAGTTTGAAATTTGAATTTGTTGTTCAATGCTTATGCCAATATAATTTTTATCGGGTTTTGCAATTTTTCAGAGCAAATTAATGCTAAAATACAAGGTGGCCATCCGAAAAGTAGAGCACTTATTTTGCGGGCCGGCGGGCGAAACTTGCGCTAGTGCCCAAGACGAAATAAATTTGCCAACTTCGGTGGGTTCTTATGCAAGATAGTGACCCAAAACACTCCTCAATTTAGTACGAGAATCATTTTTGCAAAATAATGTTTAAGGTAGGGATGGGCCAAGCCAGACATTCGACATAAACCGGATTGAAAACCTTTGGGGATATTTAAAGATGCGAATGGAGACGGAAATATTCAAAAATAGGAATTTCAAAAAATCAAAGAACTGTGGTATTTCACTCCCACTGTAGGATTAACCATTCTATGCCAAATGGAATACAAAATGCCACTGACAATCACGGTGATCACAGTGGTTATTTATTCAACTTAGATAATTGTATGTACGTGTGTACCCTTGCTGTCCTAACATACATACAAGTTTTAAGCCCTGTAACTACAAAAACAAAATACATTCATAAGCGCAGACGCAATGGCATGATTAGTTAATAGCGGCGGTGCTGAAGAGTCTGAAATACTTTGTTGTTGTTTTCACATGCAAATTTTTCGCCAGGTGAGAAGTGGTGAATCGAAGGCGCCTATTGTACTTATATATTGCAGGAAACCCCCAGATTGAAGTTATTTTGAGTTAAGGTCGTTATTGTACATATATCGGGGATTGAACTCTTGGTTCTTTTTTCACGTTGAACAAAAGCCTTCCCATAAGGACCAATCAGATTTGTCCTATCTGTTTTAGTTTCATTCGTGGAAAGTATTCTTTTCCTGAATTTTACATATTTCTATGGGAATTTGCGAAAGACAAACGTGCCTTAACATATTTTTTCGACAGTAACGGTTTTTTCTGCCCATGACATGCCCATACAATTTATTTTCACGAATGCCTCTTCACAAAAGTGTGCTTGGAGGCTAAATTCCCCATTTATTTCAGGGTTATCGCTCGTCAGTACTTAAAAGTGTCACGCCCACTTTTCTTAAGGCCGGCGGGCCAATTAAAAGGTCAAAAAATCGATTTTTTTTTTCCTGAAATCAATAGCTTAGATATTCAAGAACATGAGACACAAATTTTCAGAGTTAAATTCCAAGTATTTGCAGAGCTACAGAGCCGAGCGTAGTGCGGCGTCGAGCAACCGTGCGCTTACTTTGAAACTTTGAAGCGCGTTTTCTCGGCTTTTAATTTTCACGATTTTACCTAATTTATGTACACGATTGCAAAAAAACTAAACGAGCTATCCATTTCATTCAAAATGCGTTATCTTCAGTATTGTTTTCTCTTCTATGTGAACTAAAAAAAACATCCAAAAACTTTTTTTAAGCGAGTTTTTTACCCAGTTGAAGAGTTGTTTTTTTCCTTGAAAAACCACTTTTTTTTTTACCTTCCCCAAAAATTCGAATTTTACGTGTTTCTCCCAATTTTCTTAGTTCACATCGAAAATAATTACATCAAAATTAATAATCTTTTTTTTTTTTTGTTTTGAGATGAAAATTGCAAGTTGTATCTTGTACACAAGTTTGATACTTCAGTGGCAAGGCGCTCTGGGAATCTATTGATAACTCGGCTTACAATATATTGTTGGAGATTGTACAAATTTTTTTTTTTAGTTCAAATATATATTAAACTATCCCCAAAACTTCATTTGGCTAATTGTTTTTTTTCTCATCCTACAACGCTTCGCGAAAACTACTGAATTTAGGACATCTAATTGGCCCGCCGGCCTTAACAATGGCCCTGACTTGCTGAATTGTTGTCTCTTCCGCAGGTGTCTCTCGATCTTTCTTTCTCTTGAAGGAATACCAATTGACAACATTGTAACCGTTTTACGTAAACAACCCATTATAAATGCGGTTTTTGCATAAACGCAAGGGCATATTTCGCGAAGGAAAGTACGATCATTCATAAAATGAGAGCACCACAACTACCTGCACACGAATTTGGTGAATCGTGGTATGTGGTGAGTGCGTGTGGGTGCGGCTGTGCTTTATGTGTAGGGTTATGCGCGAGAGAACTATTATCGGAGCGAATGGTCGTTGCTTAGCTGCTGTGTGTCAAGTGCTTCGTACATACATACATATTCATAGTTTCAGTTTAGTATATTCATTTAAATAATGTATTCGCGCTTCTTTTGTTTACGTAAGACGTTTAGATAAAATGACCTTCGAATGTTATTTCAAATAATATTCCAATGAGGGCGAAGACAAATCGGCACGGCACTCGATGCGCAAATTTGTTGAAACGTGAACGCAGGTCCATGGAATTAGAGAACAGTTCCAATAACTCCATTTCAGCCAATTGTGAACGATTGTTGACGGATTTGTTAACACAGAAAGAGCCTTCGGCTAAAAGGGCGCGCTTGAGTGAATCGACGAGTTCGGAAGATTAAAGCAGAATTCTAACTGAGAGATCCCATATTTTGGAGAATTCGTTATATTGTGAGGACGGAAAAACCTCATAATATTTTTAGAGAGAGCGCGAAATGATACATTTTCCACATCTAGTCAACACCTCACCAACAATTTGGCTGCAGACTTATGTATCATTTCGCTAAAATATTTTTTATCACAAACTCAATCATGTTTTTAGTGTACGAGTATCTACTTTATTGTGATTTTTAAATGTCTTACATTACTACCTAGTATAGGTATTTATATACATATATATGTACTTATGTATACAACAGTTATTTACATACTGTTATTTAATTTAGTCATATAATTATTATTAAGTGATATTAAAAAAAAAAAAAAAAAAAAAATATATCCATATATTATGTACTAGAATTATTAATTCGATTGTCGTTCACCAAATTGTTGGTTCTAATGCCAACGTAAAAATCCAACGTAGAATCTCTCTTAGTAGCACTTGTTGTACTTTGGACTAAGTAGGCAACTGAGCAGTAAAGTCCTCTCTCGACGAACAAAACTAACACTGTACAAGGCTCTCATCATGCCCGTCCTAACGTATGGCGCAGAAGCTTGGGCGATGACAACATTCGATGAAGCGACGTTTAGAGTGTTTGAGAGAAAGATTCTGCGTAAGATTTTTGGACCTTTGCACGTTGGCAACGGCGAATATCGCAGGCGATAGAACGATGAGCTGCATGAGCTTTACGACGACATAGACATAGCGCAGCGAATAAAGATCCAGCGGCTACGTTGGCTGGATCATGTCGTCCGAATGGCTACAAACGCTCCGGCTCTGAAAGTATTCGATGCGGTACCTGCTGGTGGTAGCAGAGGAAGAGGAAGGCTTCCTCTGCGTTGGAAAGATCAGGTGGAGAAGGACTTGGCTTCACTTGGTGTGTCCATCTGGCGTCGGTTAGCACGAGAAAGAAACGACTGATGCGCTTTGTTAAACTGGGCCAAAATCGCGTAAACGGTTATCGCGCCAACTAAGAAGAAGAAGAATCCCAATTTAAATATTAACATTAAATTTAAGTATTTATCATTCAATCAAAAGTCCCCATGAGTGGTCATTCACATGAAAATAGTTTCACATAAAATTATATACTCTTTGTACAAACATCCATCCATATGAGAAAATCAATTTGATTTCTATAACTCCATTTGACTTTAGCTGCACAATTTTTATTTAGAAATGACAAATAAACAAATTTTAGTGAAACAAAACTGAGATTGATTTTTATTGAAAAGGAGTATTCTCTAATAGCAAGTATGTACATATGTATGCCAATAAATTGGGAGTTTGTTTTATAAATCTTTCATAACTCAAACATTCAAAGACTTTCCACATCCAGGGTGAAAATGGAAAATTTAGCGGGGCTTGTACGCGAATTACATGTACAAATAGACAAGTAAAAGAAAATGATAAGTTTGCGGATTTCATGAGTCAAATAAGTCAGACAACAGGAAATTAGTAAAAATTAATATGAGACCAATTCCGTAATTGCCCAATATTTCAGCGAATCCGTTAAAAAAGCAGTTTTATTATTAAATAATACTAGCTTTAACCCGCGGCCCCGCTCGCGTAGGAGTAGTTTTGAGGGATTTAGGATATGTATGTATGTATATAAAAGAATTACAACCAATAAATTCACAGAAAGTAATTTTTTATTAATAACCTTAATATTACAATACCCGGCATCCGTTGCTATGCCTCGTTGAATAAAATCAAAACAACCAATCAGAAAAATATCAAGCAAAATTATTTTTATTAATTTTCTATCTCAAACTGTTTTTGAACTTCGCATTTGGGTCATAGTTGAGTGTGCTATAAATAGTGGGAAATAGGAAAAACTAAAATTTTTTAGAATAAATTTAAGCAAATATTCGATTATTAGTGACGAATGAGAGTGGTGGCGCGGCCTGGGGGCTGTGGGAAGGGAGTTCCATCATAAAAACATGCCTATAACCTTCATTGGGTGAAAATATTATATGAATGTATACAAATTTTTTCGTCATTTGGTGTTGTCGTTTCGTAGTGATGCGGACAACGTACAGACATTCACCTTTATGGTATAGATGTTAAGTAAACATTTCAATGTATGATTGGAAAATATATCAACTATGCAAATAAGTACACATTTGTTAGCTTTGATTGAACGTAAAGTTAACTAATAAAATTAGTCTGTTTCTGAGAGCTTCTAGCTTAATACCTGCATTTTTTAAACGCCTTTTGCTAAACAAATAATAAAATTTTGCGTGTGTTAATTCCTTTAGCTCTAGATTTATAATATGAATTTTAATATTTAAAAATTATTTCTTTACAATAAATGAATAAAATTTTCTTCTCTAAAAGATTGTAACGCTAATTATATTTATTATACCACTCAGAATTGACAGTTTTAAATTTATCAAGTGGTACAGTTGCGATATGACTAGATTTTCAGAAAAAACAAGCGAAAATTTGCTTTCAGGTGCTTCTTCCGCGATCAACTTTTAGAAAGTCGTAGAAAATCAGGGCACGAAAATTAAAAAAAATCACTGAAAAAAGAACGATTAAAGCTTAGAAAAACCCTCGTCAAACCAATGCTATCACTATTTTTCTTAATATTTATAAATTATGAAATTTCGAACTATATTTTACTTGCACGTATGTACATATATTTATTCTGTAGATCTAATTATACGATCATTTGGAATGAAAAAAGTAGGTATTACACAATGAAAGCTCTTTTGGCAAACAATTTCCATAGCTGGTTGTGTTTGGGCTTCCTTTTCAAAGTGACAACGACCCATTTGTGAGATAAATAGTCCACAGTGCGTGCAGTTCTTAAAAGCAGACCGTTTCTTGGAGGCCAACTTTCACATTTTTATCGAACCTGTTTTAAAAGAGTTCTTAATAGTGATTTAATTGCAATAATAAAATCGTACATATATGTTAAGGGTGGTGCATATAGTGGTTTCTATTTAAAAATTAAGTTAAAAGTTAAGAAAAATTTAACTTTCCAAAACCTTGGTGGCAATTTCTGGCTCTATCTCGTAAATGGCCTGCTCGATATTAACCCTTTTGCATCATGCGACCGAATAATCCGAATAATAAACAAAAACTCTCTCTTATCACGGATGCAAAAGGGTTAAGGGCCTTATTCGTTCATAGATTGTTCGCATAGCATCTGTCCTTCACGGCACCCCACAAAAACACGCTAACGACGTCAAATCGCAGCTCCGATGTGGACAATTAGCATTGCTGAGACGGGTCATGCAAGATATCGATTGTGGTGTGGCGCGCTATCCTGCTGAAACCAAAGAGCCTCCAAGTCCATGTCTTCAATTCTCGGCTACAAAAAATCGTATATCATACCTCTGTAGCGCTAACAGTTGACTGAAATAGGGTTTCCAGCAGCATTTTCAAAGAAAATAGGGCCCATGATCCCACATCACTCGCTGAGGAGGCATTGGATTCTCGACGATCACGCACGGGTTTTCCGGTTTTTTTTCATAAACGCGTTGTCTGGGCTACACAATATCGACTTTGAAAATAAATTTACAATATTTCCCAACGTGGCTCAAGTGCGATCCATTTCGTTCCGCAAGGATATAATACTGACATTCTGTCGAAATTTTCGGCGAGAAACACAGATCCCTGTCAAAAAAAACTTATGATTTAAGGCAGGTCAACTTGTGTGGAACGGCTTTTTTTCGACATCATGTCTGGCAGATTCGGACTCTGCACAAAAATATGCGAAAGGCAAATTCATTAGAAAATAGCTATAAGGCCTATTTTCATTTTATTGGAAATAAATTAACATAAATATTTACTATAGAAAAACTTTTTCTAAAGCGGTGTTTCTGCCGCAGGTCAGGCAATGGCTAACCTCCGAGTTTTTTGTTTCATGCACGGAGATTCGAACCTACGCACTCCCGAATGGTAGTCACGCGCCAACCCATTCGGCTATGATGGCCGATTATTTCTTAAAGTTTGAATAATTTTAACGCATTGTTCTATTGTGTAATATTGCCCAATTGTCTACTTGACAAATGTCTAAGAATTTTTTACTACTGTAATCTAGGCGCCACTTTTGAAACACCCTTTATATTATCCTGCCGTTGAAATTTTTTTACCAAATCGGAAATTATTGTTGTAAAAATAAAGACATTTCCTTTAGTCGGTTATAAATTCATTTCGCTCCTGTAATGTCAAACCGAATTTCATTTGAACCAGGAGTCTTGTCTTGCTCTTTCATATATCGTTAAGTTTAACCATTTCCAACTCTTTCCTTCTTCTTCTTAGCGTCACAGTCCTTGGTGAGCCATTGCTTCCTTCACTGCTTCTTGCCATCGATCTCGATTTACAGCCACTTCGGTTCAACATTGCACGCGTAATTTCTCAAGATCTGCTTCCACATCTTCTAGCCATCTTTTCCTCGCCTATTCCTAGTGTCTTTCTCGTTAATCGCTCCCTTGGCATTCTAGCCACATGTCCCAGCCACCTAAGTCGTTGAGACTTAAATCTTATTATATAGGGTTATTCAATAGGTGCGCTTCAACTTTTTTCCGATAGGGAGGGCGAACGACGCAATATTTTTTATTTTTCGCTTGTCATTTGTAAACTTCATTAGTATACATTTCATCATGGAACGCTATACACTTGAGCAACGATTGCAAATCGTGCAATTTTTTTATGAAAATAATCGTTCTGTTGCTGCTACTTTAAGAGCATTACGGCCATTTTACGGTCCATTTAACAAGCCGTCCCGTTTTGGGGTTATGTGAAGTCATTGGTCTACAGTAACAAGCCGGCGACGATTTGTGAGCTCAGAGGCAATATTGAACGCAAAATTGCTGGAATTTCGGCCGATTTATGCAAAAGAGTGGTCGAAAATTGGGTTCAACGATTGGACTTCGTAAAACGTGCACGCGGTGGTCATGCAAAAGAAATCGAATTTCATACTTATATGTATATGTTCAAACTCGATAATAAAAAAAAATTAGTTAAAAAAGTCAAACCGTTTGTGTTTTATTCAAAAAAGTTCAAAAGTTGAAGCGCTCTTACTGAAAAACCCTATAGTTTCTTTCTTAACTAGGTCTTCCAGTTCGGCATTGTGCCTAACTGCTCTTTCGGAGCACTCTTCTTTCACATTAGCTGTTGTCTCGTTAGCTTTCAGTGTCCATAGTTCACAGCCAAATGCAAGCACAGGTCGCATCAGTTCTTTATACATTCTTAATTTTTGCTCACGCGACAATATTTTAGATCTGAGTAACTTTAGATTAGCATTATATGCTTTATTGCTGCCCGTATTCTGTCATTGATAGCTACCGACATGTCTTGGTTGGCTGATAATGTAATGCCCATTTACACATTGGAATGTGTATGCCCCACACTCCAGATCATTGGATACAATGTTTGATCTTGACCGGACTATATATTTAGTTTTTTCTGCATTGATTATCAGTCCAGCTAGATGTATTCTTTCCTCCAGCTTTTTGAACGCAGCCTGCAGCTCATTTCTAGTTTTTGCCACTATTAGTATATCATCTGCAAAGGCACACATTTGGAATGGCTTGCTGTAAATGCTTCCATTCGGGTTTATTTCGTTTAGTATTGCATGTAGCTCCAGCTTAAATATCAGCGTTGAGAGGGCATCTCCTTGTTTAACTCCTGAGACAATAGAGAACGCTTCCGTACATTATCCATGCACTATAACTTTTGCTGTCGTATTTGTAAAGGTCATAATAAAAATTTCAATAAGCTTTGTTGGTATACCTATAGACAGCAAAAGTATTTATTTTACTTACATTTTCCACGCTTAAATAAATTAAATCCAGATTTGAGTATTTTTATTTTTTATATTTTTTTTTTTTGCGCTTTATTTTTGTAACTTTCTTTTATTTATTTTATTTAATGTAAATTATGCATAAAATGTAATTTGGAAATATTTTGAAACTTTTTTTGTAATTATTAAATTTTTTCTTTACCTTTTTTCTCTCCAGTTTTTGTTTTTCAGTTTTCTTTCTTTCTTTCGCTTCATTGTTGCTTCTTTGTTTTTTCGGCTTTTTTCAGCTTTAAGTAACACTTTCAATATACTTGCATTTTGTATTTGTTTTTAATTTCAATTAACAGGCGAGCTTAAATTTTACGTTAAGACGAGCCGAGATGGGTTATAGTAGAGTGGAGTGGAGTGAAGTGAAATGGTGTGGAGAAGGTTGTGATTGCTATTAAGATAGTCATTTTTGTTTTTCATTTTCTTCAAAAAGTGTAGTAAAAAAAATGTTCTTTAGCAGTATTTAGTTGTCTAGTCTATGTAGATTGTATGAGTTAGAGATAGTGGAAGTAGGCCATAACCAAAACCATAGTCAAGTCATGTGTTGGTGGGTCATCATTGGTCGATTGATGATATAAACCCTAAAATAAAAAAAAAATCGGTTGGTTTTTGCTCTTGGTGTTATTGTTGCTTTTGTTGTCAGATGGTGCAACAGCGCTTGCATCACACTCTCTCTCTCTCTCTCTCTCTCTCTCTGCTGCATTGCAAAAGCGCTGCAAAAAAAAGAGTTAAATAACAATTATTACGAATTGTTATCCGCGTAGAGTTGCTTAAGAGGGTTGGTTCTATGGGTTGGGAGAAGGTTCAATGTGTTGTCAATTAATGTGTGGCCAATAAGACAAAATGCCAACAATGTCACTGCATTCCCTGCATGATGGCCGTAGTACGTGCCCAGAAGCGCATAGCGGGTCAATCGAACGATATGCTAGTGCTAGTGCTGGATGTGGAAGTTTATGCATCCTTCCAAAATAAACCATCATATTTGTATGTATGTTTGTAGATAGATCAATACAGTAAAATTGTACGAAACACCAAAAAGATTGTAGTTAAAAGTTACTGGAAATGAAAAAACAAAAATAAAATAATTTTAATAACTTGTATGTACATATGTATGTTGATATGCACGTATGTGTGTATGTGACTTTAAGTTGTACTTACAAACGAGTTGAGGAGTTATTCCATATGCTGTACTTTTTTGTACACGCAAATGAGTGTGGTTAACATAACCAGACCTACTCGCTTCCAGAGAGTCCTTACAAACTAGGCTATATATATATAGATGTATTTATATATGTATGTATATATATGAATCCTTATAAGTATAAGATTTACGCTGTGAAAGAAAGAGAGCAAAAAAGAGAGAGCAGAACAAAATATAAACAAATGTCATTTAAGTTTTTATTGTACTGAAATGATTTGCAGCATTAAAGTTTTAAAGGAAAATGCTAATTTCAAAAATAAATGCTGCCTTTCTCAACTGAGGTATTTCGTAGCTTTTTTTTTTTTTTTTTTTGTTTACTTACAACTGAATTACGTAGCTTACCCAATAGTTGAATACGGTGATATCAGTGATATGTTGTATAACTAATTCTAATAGATAATAGAAGAAAAGTATAGGAACAATCTACCCGATAAAACAAAAAAAAGTATCTTGAAACGCTGGAGAACAATCTGACTGTGGGAAAAAAATCTAAAAAACAGTTAGTTAAACCTTCAAGCAGTTGCGCCTAGTTGCCTTACCTGTATCGATGCGAGGAAATTAAAGGAGTTCATACAGAAGAATATACATAAATATACTATCAGGCAGGTTTTGCGTTTCGACTTCGAAAAACTTGCTCAAGTCTCTGTTAGTTCGTTTACGATCGATATTTTTTCTTTTTTTTTGTTGGTTTCGATTTCTAAGAACTTGCTCAAGTTTTTGTTAGTCTATCTACGACCGATTTTTTTTTGTTGATTTCGATTTCGAAAAACTTGCTAAAGTCTCTGTTTGTCCGTCTACGATCGATATTTTTTTGGTTGATATCGATTTCGAAAAACTTGCTCAGGTCTCTATTAGTCTGTTTACGGTCGATATTTTTCCTTTTTTTGTTGGTTTTGATTTCGAAAAACGTGCCCAAGCCTCTATTAGTCCGTTTACTTTCGATATTTTTTTATTGATTTCGATTTCGAAGAACTTGCTCAAGTCTGTGTTAGTCTGTCTACGATCGATAATTTTTTTGTAGATTTGGATTTCGAAAAACTCGCTCAAATCTCTCTGTTAGTCCGTTTACCATCGATATTTTTTCTTTTTTTTTTGGTTTTGATTTCGAAAAACGTGCTCAAGCCTCTATTAGTCTGTTTACGGTCGATATTTTTTTATTGATTTCGATTTCGAAGAACTTGCTCAGGTCTCTGTTAGTCCGTTTACGATCGATATTTTTTTTTGTTGATTTCTATTTCGAAAAACTTACTCAAATCTCTCTATTAGTCCGTTTACGATCGATATTTTAATTTTTTTTTGTTGGTTTGGATTTTGAAAAACTCGCTGAAATCTCTCTGCTAGTCCGTTTACTATCGATATATATTTTTTTGTTGCTTTCGATTTCAAAAGACTTGCTCAAGCCTCTGTTAGTTCGTTTACGATCGATATTTATGTTTTGGTGGTTTCGATTTCGAAAACCCTGCTCATTCCTCGTAAGTATGTTTGCGATTTAAATATTTTTTTTCTTGGTTTCGATTTCGAAAAACTCCTCAAATCTCTGTTAGTCAATTTTCGCTCGATATTTTATTTTTTTTATGTCTTGTTTCGATTTCTATAAACTTGCTCTGAACTCGTTAGTCCATTTGCAATCGATGTTTTCTTTTAGTCTTCGATCTTTGGAGTTGAAAAAAGCAACCCAACAATTAGGAAAATCCATAGCATTTGGCTTTTCAAATCGAACCGAATTGAAATGGAAAAACAATTTGTACAAGTCGATTCCGAAAAATCACAACTGTGTACCTTACAGGCATTTATCGAGTCATTGTCAATGCAAAAGGTCTAAAAGGGATTAGGCCAGCTGGAGAGTTAAAATGTGTTTTTATTAAAATCCCAACAGACATGACACAACGCATGACCAGCACAAGAATGGCACCTGATCTACGTCGATTTTTCCTTACCGGAATGACCGAAGTTTATCGCAATGGATCGGTAATGGTCTAAGTTGGTTGTCCACTTCTACCTACCCAGGACCGCGGTTTATATCCGACCAAGGGCTGTCACTCAAGCAGCAATCCGCCAATGTTTATAGAGTTGCAACTGCAACAACAAAAACACCTGATCTTTTTCGATATCATATCAAACTATAATCAACCAGCTTTTGCGCGCTTTATCTTTCTCTCGAAAGTAGAAATATTCTCTCTAAGACAAACGATATACAAAGTGGTGCAAAATTAATCACCCTATCGGAAGATCTATAATTTTGGCAAATGGCGTAGTACGTGAATCATATTTGACACTTGTAAACTAGACAGCTGCAGTATACAAACAGACAAGCAGTGGAGTGCGGAGAGATCAAATACAGATTTCCACCAATCAAAATCATTTTTTTTATTTAGTAAAAAGTAGTTATTCAAAACAAAAACTGGATGATTAATTTTGTGCCACCTTATGCATAACTACATATTTCAAGAGTAAATTATTCTCTCTTGGACAAAAAAGAAACCAGAGAAATAGAAATAACTATAGACATAACTGCTGACCAGTCGTGTGTAAAGAAATCTCAAATGATCCTGGGCGGCAAAATATCCAATTGCAAGTCTTCAAGGCATTATTTTATAGTAAAAACTCTCTCTAATTAAAGAGTTTTTATAATCAATAAATCAGCAGTATTCAGTGTAATGAATTTCAGTATCTAATGCAGTTCGTAAACCACTTTGTTTTACTTCTACCTTCTCCTTGAGGTTTAGAGCGTCAAATAATTTGCAATCCTGCTGTGTATTGGAAACAAGTGGTTGTTATTGTCACGCCCATTATACATTTGCTTTTTAATACTTCTATATTGGCAGTAACCAAGGCGAATTGGGCACCTCTATCATTTCTCGATCATTCTTGGGCAGTAACCTACTATAACTGCGCAATGTGTTTGGCTTCAGCAATCAAAAGAAGATAGTTTAGATACAAATGTACGTTTCGCGCATCCGCAGTTTTTGCATGTATGTGAATATATGTGGCAAATACATTAAGCGAGTGAATTCATGCGTCGTCTTTGACATACGATTACTCAGTTGTCCTTTTTTAATTTTTTTTTTAAAATACAGCTTGTACGGTAATGTTTGCTGACTGCACTTTTTGATACTGCCAATATTGAAGTATTACATACTGTGAACGCAAAAAGAGTGTACACCACATACAGGTAAGTTGAGACTACTTTTTTTTAGAGCAATTTCGGGTATGCACTTTTATAGATCATTGAGTGCAAGTGCAAGTGTCAGGTGGTCCAAAAATTGCGATCCATACAAAAAAATGTTGAGTAGGCGTTGAATGGAGAAAATGCACAAAACCGCGACCGAAAAAAAATTCTCACAAATCAGTGTGATTTTCTATATACTTGAAACTTGCACTTTATTATACCAAAATTAAGTGATGCATAAAATTGCATACCCAAAATTTTACTAAAAACTCTGAGTAAAAAGTTTGAATTTGCGATGAAAATTTGCCAAATTTTTTCAAATTTTAGACAAAGTTCGAAAGTTTGCTTTATTCGTTTTTGTTGTAGTATGAACTATATTTTTATAAAAAAAAAATTGAAATGAAAATAAATAAAAAAAAACTGAGTAAAAAGTTGTTTCGATGGAGATTTGCCGAAGTTTACAAAATTTATACAAAGTTCGAAACTTTGCTTCATATCGTTTTTATTGTAGTATGAACTCTATTAAAAAAACAAAAATTGAGGTTAAAAAATAAATAAATAAATAGTCGAAACTTGTCAATATGCGGTGTACCATTTCTTTTGATGTTGACTGTATATGCCATTATAACGGCTTTAATTAGACCGTAGTAAGTCCGTGGGAAGTTTCGTCTGTATTTTACAATAATTTTCCAACAAATAGAGGGCACTGAAAATGTAAGCCGTCTTCGAACTGACAAAGGATTTGAAGGCTTAGCAGTGGCTGACCTGTGTTGACTTAACATTGAATGACCGGAACGTTGGTTCTACCAGATGTTGGAGGTACCAGCGATATCCATTTATATGATGCACAGTTTTTAAGATCTTGAATTTTTACGATATTAATTATATTTGACGATCTTCTATAGTTCTGAAGTGTATACGATGTTTTTTTCCACAAATATTGTCAAGCATTAACGCTGAGCTATGATATCATAAACTAATAGCTCAAAAATTAACAAAGGCGCCACCACTGAAATATTGAACTACATTTATTTTAAATTTTGTGCTTAATCGTGGAATGTTTTTAAATTTTGTTTTTGTTTTCTTTTATTTTTTTATTATTTTATTTTTTTATATATAATATATTTTAATTTCTATTGAAGTAGTTTTTAAGCCTAATAATCTTCATTTTTCAAATGAGAAAAGTAATTCTGACTTTTGAAGTAAAAATACAAAAATACTGAAGTAAACAAAGAACAAAAATTCCAATCATTAGCGACACAAACTTTGTGATGTTGTTTTTTATTATTTATTATATCTCAGCAGCAGACTTGCGATACATAAGACTTTACAAAATTACCCACCGATAACCTCAAAATTAAAAAGTTATAATTTTACGTGAGCGTTATGATAAATTTATTTCATATTTTAAACCTTTCGAATCCAAAATTTTTTTTTAAGATCGTATCACGCATTTTATTTTTTATTTATTTTTTTTTTCGTAACAAAATTTTTACGCTAAAGAAGCTATTATTTTAGAGATATGAGGCTTTTCCCAGGTTCCGAATAATATCGCGCTAGAAAAGATATTTCGGGTCGCAGTTCCACTCTTCGTGGATTCGACTGTACCCAATTTTTGTCCACTTCTTTCAATTGTATACTAACTTTGACGGCTTTGCTTTTGACTAACGAAAATTTTAATTTTATGAAATTGTGATTTTCTATCTACTTGAAACTTGCACTTTATTATACCAAAACTCAATGGTCCACAAAACTGCATACCCGACATTTTTCTATGAAATTAAACTTTCGTCATGATTTTCTTAAGTCAACGTATTTTTGGAAAAAAATATTTTAGAAGGCCGGCCGTAAAAGTTGCTTCTAATAAAGGTCGCAATCCGACAGCCAATGACAAAACTCCTGCGTGAACGAACGGATTTATACCCGGAGAGGGCAAATAATTTGGCAGCATTCCCCAAAAATATATGGGGAATATGTATATTTTATAATCTTACAACAACAACATTGAATTGCTCCTATAAAACAAGCTTGCCACAACTTACTTTTGCTTCTTAAGAGGATCAAAGGATGAAAAACACCAGCAAATCGGGATGTATAGCCCACCTAATTAAAGCTACACTTCCCAGTAAATTCATTAAGATAAAGGTCCTAAACAACACGTTTGAGAAGTTGCCTGTGCTCTTCTAATACATACATACACATATCGTTGACGGCAAGAGAGCTATGATTTTCTTCTGCTAGAAATAATTATTATTATTTTTTTTAATTTCATATTTACTTGGCATTTCACGAGCTTCTCTTGCGATCACAGATATGTACAATCAGTAAAATAAATCAATTGAAATTAATAATAAAATAAGATTTTGGTTTTGTTTTTTGTTTTTTTTTTTACTTATTTTCTTTTTTGTACTTTCCTGTTATTTTTTTTTTTTATTCTTTTTATTTGTATTATTTTGTAAAAATGCCATTGTATAATTTTTTGTTGAAAAAATATATCTCTTTTTTGTGTTTTTTAATATTTTTTTTTTCGTTTCTATTTTTTATTTTTCTTTTTTAATTTTTTTTTTTTTGATCTTTTTTTTTTGTTATTTATTTTTCTATACTTCGCTGAGAAATATTTTTTGTAAAAATGTTACGTGTAAAATTGTAACAAAAGTAATATGTAAATCAAAGTAAATCGATAAAATACATACATAAATAGGTACAGTTAAAGGAAAAATAGGAGCATAGAGGTAAATTGATAAATTGATATCCACCAGTCAGAGTACTTTTTTGTTTGTCGCTAAAAGCCAATAATAAATAGTATTGCAGTGTTAAAAACTTACAATTAATAGTTGTTGTAGTGTTATCGGTCATCATCAACAGATCGTCGTTGTCATCAGCTTCATCAGCGTTCACGTGGCTATTGACATCAGTGGTTGTGTTGCATGAATTATTATAACTATAATTGTTGTTGTCGTTGCTATTGGGAATGGTGGCTGTGACTGTGGGAGCGGCGGCGGCAGCAGCAGCGGCATTGTAACAACTATTTCTATTTTGGTTGTCGCAATTTGTATAATTTGTATAATGATTTTGAAGTATCAGATTCTGATTGGTGTTGGCATTTATAGTTGTCGATTTGGATGTGGAAAATGTCAACGGTTTCTCGCCGCCAATTATACCACCACCACCACCTCCACCACCACCACTACTACCCAATACACTCATATTTTGCAACCGTCGATTATTGTTCCTTTGGTAGATGGACGATGCCGTGGGTAGTAAGCCTTGTTTGAATGCCATTGCAGCTGTGCTGGTGTGACCTGGGATTGAAGTTGCGCGCTGACTAAATATACTATTTGAATTGGCAGCTGCTGCGGCATTATTATTTTTACGAAATTTTTGTGAATGTGAAACTATGGATGAGTGTGTATGATGTGTAGAGTGTGCGGAGTGTGCAGTGTGAAGTGAATGCGACAAATAATGCGGTTGCGGTTGTGGTTGCGGCGGCGGCGGCGGTGTTGGATTCGGTGCTATGCTGAGCGTCGGTCACGAGCAGGCCACTTCCGCAGTAGCTGCCGCAGGTGCAGCCGGTGTGCTGCTGCTGCTGCTACTATTGCTATTACTATTACTACTCTGATTCTGGTTGTTGACACTGTTGCTATTGGTGCCATTATTGTTACGTGGCGAATTCGAGCCAGAACCATCATTATTGGTACTCTTTGCCTCCGGTGTAAAATTAGGCGCTGAGGTAGGCTGCGTGGTCGGCGTTGTAACACCGCCATCACTCGTATTTGAGTTCTCCTCTGTTTGCTGCAGGACACAAGAAAATAATTATTATGGGTAGACGTAAATCATTTAATATTTCAGCGTTATTTTTTAATGCTAATAATTTATTTTGCGTCGAGTTTTCAAATAAATATTATATTTTTCTAAATTCTGTTTTCTTTTAGTGAAAAATTAATGACGAATGAAATGGAATTGTCGGTAAAGCGGCAACCACATTTGAAAATGAGAAGAAAAATTGTAGTTCTTTCCGCAAGTTTAGACAAAAAGAAAGTTCATACTCCAGATTTTACCTCTCTGAAGCGCCAAATTTAAAGGAAGTTCGTGTACATGATCGCAACCTATAAAAGAAATCGATGAAGCTTACGCCAGAAGACACTTCATTTACCTCCTTTATTACCGCTACCTCCTCAATTATTAAATAGGCTAATACTTCTTTTTAAATTTTCCAAATATTGCTTCTATACTGACATATTGCAATGGAATATCAAGCGAGTAAAAGGGCTACAATATTGAGAGCTCGAACACACCCTATCAATTCAGCTGTTTCCCCCAAAAATATAAATAAGTTTTTATGTTATCACAATAAAAAGCTCTTGGCAAGCCTTATTCACTCTCTACAGCAGTTTTAGTATTCGCTTTGTTGTAGCAACATAAAAAATTTGCCCCAACTGGCATTTCACGGTCCAAAAATTCGCTTTATCTTTTGCACTCACCGATTCACTCAAGCGCGCTTTTTTAGTCGCAACATCTTTCTGTGTTGACAATTCGGTCGACAAACGCTTACGATTGGCTAAAATTGAGTTATTGAAATTATTATGTTGTTCCATGGATTTGCGTTCACGTTTTAAGAAATCCGTATCCAAATACTGCGAAAGCGATTTACGCTTTACGTGTCGCGCCTCGATGTTCATGCCATCTTTCAGCATTTTTATATTTACCTAAAATCAAAGGAAAACAAATTTTATAAATAAATATTTTTAAATATCTTCCAACAATTGTCTGCACTCACCCCATGCTGTATAACATGTTCGGTGAAATTCTGAATACTCTCTGTAAGATCCACATTCAAATTCTCCGTGCGTTCGAATTCTAAGCCGATGAACCACATGGAACAGAATGGCGCTGTACAAACTGGTGGATTTCCGCTCGGCTGTGTTTTATCCTCCTCATTTCCGCTGCTATTTTGTGTAACGGCAGCGCCTTTTTTATAATCAAAACATGTAGGATTTACATGTGCTAATGAAATGTGTTGATTACGCTCTAGATTACCAACCAAAAGACGAATCTTTGATTCGACTAAGCCACACCACTCCAACTGATCGTCACCGGTTTGCGATGTAACCAAGAGAACGATAAAGTGACGATATCTGTCCAGGGTAGTAGCAGAGAAAAAATATGAAATATATATGTAAGTGAACATTCTTTAACTTTTATATAATTTCTCGTACTTGTAAAAGAAGCTCGGCGCTTCGAAGAGTCGATCCCATGAAGCGCGACCAATCATAATCTCGTCTGTGGTAATCATTCCTCGATTAAATTCATTAAGTATAACCTTCTTTGTTGATTCCGACACATTGAAAGTTGAATTCTGCTGCGGATATGCCGGTGTTATAATGGGCATTAAATGGTAACGATCCGAAGCGTTAACACGTGGATCCCAAACCTATGAAAAAAATTAAGTTTACAATTGTATATATGCGCGCAAACAGCATTTACTTACCGGAAATCTTAAATTAACATTGTCGGGATGCTTGAGCAGTACAGGATTTGGCCACTTCCAACGTGAAAATACCAAGAAAAATTTATGCACGAGCGTAGAGGCCGTTGCATTAGGATAGAGCTGGCATGTGCGCGCCACTAGCATAGCCCACGTCACACCACCAAAGTAGCCCAAAGAATTGGAATAAATTCCGTGTTCTGCAATTACAACAAAACAAAAACATGTAGTAATTCACGAATTTTTAAACTTTCTTACTCACTTTTGGCCCACAACTTAATTGAACGCAGCGCTAAACGAAAATTCTCTATATTTGGCACTAGCGCCAATATCTCATCAGTCACACGACAGCCATTCAAACTGCGTACTGAACGTGGATCTAAATTCTTAAGTAAATTATCGTCACGTAAATCAAAATCATCTGGTATCTCTTTCAGTGATAGGCGCGCAAATAGCAAATCAATTTCAATGCCATCAAAATTCATTTTTATGACCGGTACAAAAGCTTCTTCAACTGAACGGCATTCTGTCACTTCGGATTGTTTTTTTAGTAATTCAAAAAACGACGTAAAATAGTCTGTGCGTTCAATGTTGCGTGGTGCGACACAGAGTGCATCAATATCAGCGCCCTTATGATGTACACCCAAACGATATGAACCGAAAGTGTAAATTTTTCCTCCGAGTTTCTCGGCAGCTGCCTCGGGCATATTCTTTGCCATTGATACATCTTTAACCCATTGTTTGACAAGCGTATTAAGCTTAGCCAAAATCTCCATACGATGATTAAGCTCATCTTGACTCTCAAACACTTTAAAGGGTTCTAAAGCTTTGCGTAATTCATCGGTTTTCTGCAAATCTTCTGTTCGAGGTTCAGCCAAACTAATGGCGGATGTCATGCCCAACTGTTTGGCGGGCTGTTGTTGCTGCTGCTGTGGTGAGCCATTTCTACCATTGCCATTACTAGAATTGTGACTACCATATATGGGTGAACCCATTGATGTTGTCGCAACACCGTTCTGTGAACGCGAATCTGAGTTCCACATTGTGGAATAGTATAAGCTGGAAGAAAAAGTAGAAGTGTGTTTAGTGTTCTGTTTAAATAAAGCAAGTTTTTACTTATAAAATATATATAATTTTTCGTTAGAGGCAGACATTTTTTTTTAGCAATTTTTCTTTTTAGTTAAATGTACATATTAGGCACAAAAATACAATGTTGCCATTTTTATCAAGCCAAGATTTAACTCTAAATAATTTTTAACATCAGTTTGTACACTACTTTAAGTTTTATATCATAAAGGGGTTAATTTGATGTAACATATATTTCGTGGAAAAAGTGATTAAGGTTTATTGAGGGATTTCTTCAATTACCTGGTATTAACGAGGACTCAATTAATACTTAACACCTTTTTTTGGTCTACGCCACCTGTGATCCTTGCCTCTAATTTATAAGCAAATTAACGACTATTACCTACTATTTAGGTAGTGCACTGATATACAAATAACTTGGATTTTTCGATCAAGATATTAAGTAAAGTTGAAAAATCCGTAACTGGTAGAATTCTGTAAAAATTAGATTAATAATTAGTTTAGAAGTAATAGATTAAATATTTTTTATTAAGAATATAACTGCTATAGAGCTTTCCAAAAATGTTGCTAGCAAGTCGCGAGAGATAAAAATCATTGCCGAAGTGAACTGTAGTTTTCGAAAGCCGGAAGCAGTTCACACGCTACAATCGCCAATTGCATCGGCCGCTTCATAACAACACCAAACCAGAGAAAGCTTGGGAATTCTGCTCGAGAATAATGAAATAACGGCTCTTTTAGAAAAATGGCGAAAGATAATAATGAAAAGGGCACATTTCGTATTCATTAAACACTTTTACCCAAATTTGTTACCTTATAATCGTTCATCGTCCAATAGGCTAAGAATATTACGAGTTGTGTTGATGCATTGTACGCAGATCTGCGACGGTGCACTGACAGCTACCGGTAAAACGTCACAACACAAAATCAAGTATTGGAAACATAAACGCAATACAAAGCATATAAACGAAAAGTTTCGAGATAATTGCCACGAGCACAAATAAACTATTATAAAAAATGGCAATCTCTTTATGTTGAAACTGACACATAAAAACACACTACTAACGCTAAGAGCGCTTATTCATTTGTAATAGCACAAGTGTTGAGCAGAGCAAAAAAAAAACACAAAAAAGATGTTTCGGTTAAGTTTTGCGACGACTCACTCTAGTGTATACCTGGAATACCATAGCAAAATATTACCTGTTCATTTATCGGAGGTGCGAGCGTGTATGTGAACGCCTATGTATCCCTTTTCCGTGTTCGGCTATCTACTTTTTTCTATTTTCTCTGCTGCCGCGTCCTAACCAAGCATTTTCTTTATACGGTTTTTTCGTTTTCTATGCTAAAGTTTTGCCAAGTGCTTTTTGTTCATTTGTACACACATACATTAATTATGCGTCGTATTTATTAAATATGTATAAATATTTCCATTATAACACTATCGTCGTCGTCGGTAGCGATGGCGATTCTTCCCTTTGTCGACTGCTATTCTTTCCACCAATTTTCGGTTGTTCACTCTCTCTTGATTATTTTCCATCCAATGCACGCACACATGTAACCATAACTTCTGCTTTCCACACAAAACTTTCCGTTACCTGTAAATACTTTCCGTAATCCGTATTCACAAACGACCACTTTCATAAGACACTTTTTCTTTAAATTATTAACGTATAATAGTTTTATTTATATTTATCATCGATTTTTAAGCAAATTTTTACAACAGAAATTTTCAATCCCAGCAGCACAAACAATGCTCACTCACGCAGAAAAATCGAAAAACACACAACGAATTTTCCGTCGTTAAATTGTCGTTAAGTTAGTGCAGGGTTGCATTCATGATTTTGACTGATCTTGACTCAAAGCTAATAAATCGTTTAAATGTGCGGTTGTTTTTAATCAGCTATAGCCCTTTGCAACTTACATTAAAAATAACACAAGTATATTTAAGCCGTTTTCGATTAGCGTTAGCGAAGGGCGATTAGATGAAACAACTGGCATAAATAAACATACGTTAGTAGCACTAGAAAAAGGTTGTCAAAAACGGCATTTGTTTGGAAGTATTTCATGATTATTAGTAGTGAGACTTGCCTAATATTTAGAAGGCAAGAGAGTTGACAGCATTGAATTTAATGAGTTACACCAGTTATATGAAGTGTGAGGCCTCTTCTTTTCGCCAAGCGTTAGCAAGTAGCGAATAGATGAAGTAACTGATATAAATTTCTTGGTAGCGCTGGAATAGAGCTGCCTTAAATAATGTTTTTTAAATAATGAGTTAGACAAGTTTCATGAGGTACAGCCATACTTGCCAGTAGCGAATCTTGCTCGATAACTTTGTTGTTGCATTCACAAGAAAATTTTTCATCGAGTGAGCCGAGCAGAGAACTCGGGAAGTGATGAATCAGATATGCCTTAAAGGAATTACGTTGAAAACAACAACACTTAGTATTCTACTTTAGATAATACTCGTTAAGCTCTACTCTTCGGAGTAGAGAACAGATTATGCCCAGTTTTTTTTTAATTTTTCATTTTTCTTATATTTATATATATAATTGGCGCTTACCCTTTGAGGTGTTTGGGCGAGCTCTTCCTCCTATTTGTGGTGTGCGTCTGGATGTTGTTCCACAAATGGAGGGAGCTACAGTTTCAAGCCGACTCCGAACGGCAGATATTTTTATGAAGAGCTTTTTTACGGCAGTAATACACTCGGAGGTTTGCCATTGCCTGCCGAGGGGCGACCACTATTAGAAAAAGGTTTTTCTTAATTTTGGTGTTTCACCGAGATTCGAACCTACGTTCTCTCTGTGAATTCCGAATGATAGTCACGCACCAATCATTCGGCCGTTTTTCTTCCTTAAGGGGTTACGCCACTCTAGCTACTGTAAAAAGCAGTTTTTTAAGGATTTTTTTTACATTGAAAGAAAGGTGCCAGGAAAAAACTTTTTAAGTATATTATTAAGCATGTATTTAAGTGTAATTACAAATATTTTTATTGAAAAATATTACAAAATGGCGCCTTTGGAGTGAATCTCTGAACGCGCCCTGCGAAAAAGGCACTTCACGGCAAGCAGTACAACTGACGTAAATGTCCACCTAAACCAAATTAAAAACATTCTTCTCAATCGACGTGAGTATAGCTGTAGAAATACGTACGGGATTTTAGAAATATTGAAATTTGTGTATTTTGCAGATGTTTGAAGTCAAAAGTAGAATTTTTCGTCTAATAAAATGGAACCGTTAATTGTTTATAAAAATTTTTCTAATTAATTAATAAAAAAATCCGTACGTATTTCAGTGCGGAATAATGTTCTAAAGATCCTTGTACAATTACAAGTGAAAATATTAAAAATTGTTTGTGTTATGCTGCTTGCCGTTTTGAAAAATCACGTTTTGAGATAAACACGGTTTAAATTTGAATAGTCGGTTCAGAGACGTCAGAGGCGCTCGCGCAAAAGTGCGAAATATTAGAGATAAACATTTTTTTCACGCATAGGACTTTTTGTTTTATATTCTAAAGAGTTTAAAGCATCTTTTAAGCAAAAAAAAAAAATTTCGATATTTTGAAAATCCTAGAGTGGCCTAACCCCTTAAATTTAAATTATCAGTGTAAACAAGCTATCAACAACCATGTAACTTGGAAGTTTTTAGTGGGTTTTTGTTCATTTACTTTTTTGGAAATATTTATCTCTGAGAGAAATGAAATGCCAATTCGCCGGAATTTCGTTGCTGGATAATATTTACTCTAAATTTGGCCGAACAAGCCTGTCATTGAATTTGGCCTAACGGTTGTATCGAATTTAACGCCGTCATTTGGGAACTGGTGACGGCGTGTTAATCTTGCTTGATAAGGAAAAATACTTCAATAGCAAAACAAAAGTGGAAAAGTTAATATTATTCGAAAATATAAATAAAATAAATTTGTTGGATCTCCAGAGGAATGCTTAGTGAATTTTGTCTTTATAAGGAACGATTGATAAGAAAGCAAATAAAACTAAGTTCAGTGAGTACAAGAATAAAAAATCGACTGAATTCAACTCCACTATAGCTTTGGTAAGCCCACCTTTTATATTTTGATTCATCCGAACAGCTATGCGGCGTTGTAAACAAACATACTTCAGTGGTGCAGTAGGCGAAAATCCTTTTCACCTGCAATTCCTAAACAATAACCTGAAACATGCGTCTGAATCGTCTGCAACTCACTGCCCATCCAACTGAAGTCGCCGCCTTCTTTGCGTCATTTTGTTTATTTCCAATTGCGTCGATTTCCAAAATCTATTCCGATGATCCCTTGGATGCGCGCTAGGTGGGCGGCGCGCAGCAAACGCACCACCAGTGAAGATAAAGCTGATGCTGCAGAAGCCGCTTGTAGCAGAACAGGACGAGACAGAATACGTGCCACAAGTGCCAATTCGAATCCTACTGCGACTGCAGCTACGATAGCTTGCGAACCACATATTAAACATGGTGTTTCACCCGCTCGTCACACTGCGCCGCCACAACGTCGAAGTCGCAGCGCGATGCCGACATCACCTTCACGCAGCGGAGTCCCCCAGACTGGAACGCGCGTTGCACATACGACGATAATGCAGTCTCTATCACAGTCACAGCAGTTGCAACATTCTAGTCCACTGATGACGCCACAGCCACGCAGAGTGCCAAAAATGTGAGTACCTTTGCAATAAAATAAAATAAAATTCAGTTTTCTTCGCTTCTAAATTCGTTGTCAAAATTCTTAGTTGTATTTGAAATCATTTAACCACCCGAAGAGCTGTAACATCTAAAAATGCAGAAATTACGAAATTTATTTTCAAAGTATGCTTATCCGCCTAAAGGTGTCTAGCAGCATTATCCGCAACTCTTATAACATCTGATAACTTTTCTGATAAATGAAAATTTATATTCCTTCCCAATTTTACATTTCGCAGAAGGAGCTCACGTCGTTCATCGGGTCTCTCGGGCACAGATTCTGCTACGGCTGGCTCCACCGATAACATCGATCGAAATACCCCCAAACAAATCATCAGAGTGCGCGTCGTTTGTCCAAGTGCACGTATACTTATTTTCGAAACAGATGTAAGTAAACGAATCACAGAGCTTAAAAACGAGGTAATGCTGGAGTTATCGGACGATCCCGCCGCCATGCCACTATTTGCGCCGGATGTCCGGCAGCTCGGACCACGTTACCGCATCATGCGCGCGGAATATCAGGGTACCGAACTAAATGAAACTATGACGCTTGCGCAGTTGAAAATTGAGGACAACTCCATGCTTTTGTTGGTGCCACGGCGACAAAATCTACAACAAATGACTGCCGTAACGCGCGAGATTCAGCCACCACGTGAAATGGAAATCAATGCCGCCACGCGTAATATTCTGCCGCATACCATCGATATGCCCATGGTGGACATCAATGAGATATTTCAGCAATCGAATGTGAGTACAAAATATATTTTCTTTACTTTGAATTACTTATTGTTGCTATATTTCTGTTACAGCTGCAATTCGATGTTCGCAAAGTACTCATATCTTTGGCGCAAGCGTCTGCGGCGATCATAGGCGCTGGTCCGTATGCGACACGACTGATTTCGATGCTGAAACAAAAGCTGATCAACAAACGAAACTATCAGAATGATACACTGCAGTGCCTTGTAGATATGGGTTTTAAAAAGGAGAAAGCGGAATATGCGCTTAAGATCAATCAGTAAGTGATAGCTCAGTTATCTTAACTCGATTCGTTTTACATGCGTTTATATTATATTCTTATATTGCTTCACTTTTTAGAGGTGTTTACTCAGCGGCACTCGAATGGCTCATACAACACCAAAGTGAGGAGGGTTCGATGGAGGAGACAGCCATGAGTTTACAGAAGAGTTTATCAGTGCTCTCACCTTCAGGCATAATCACCAATGACGTAAAAACACACTGTTATTAAATAATTTTTACACAATTATTAAAATAACTATATACATTTTTTCATAATAGAGCATTGTTGAAAACACCGAAGCATTACTAGAGATAGTGCGCATTTATAGTCATCGCGATATACCGCCAACGCCGGAAACTATTAGTTCATTAGTAGAAATGGGTTTCGAGGAGACCGAAGTACTGCAAGCTTTGAAGAAGACTTGCAACAATAAAGCAGCGGCATGTGAATGGTTGTGTGGAAATCGTACTGGTAGTTTGATCGAACTGCGTGAAGGTCTATCACAAGATTCGCCAATACTTAAAGCCATACTTGATATGCCGCAAGTCCAAATGAACTTAAGTAATCCAAAAATACTAATAGGTAAGTTTAAAATAGAGTTTTGTTTAGTATAGCTGGGTTAGGTGCAGTAAAACGAAGTCTTTAAGCAATTTTTTTTTTTTTGTGGTGTAAGTTTAGTTGTACGTTTTTCAATTAATTAACAGAGCTTTACTAAGCTGAAAACCTTGTCTAGTACTCGTTTAGCTTGAGTGTTCGGAGGAACCAACCCAGTGGGCATCTGCTGGAAGCCTAGGCGCCTTTTAGACATTTAAGCACGGTGGCAAGCACTAAATCCGACAAAATAACGCATCAATCCCATGGAAGCCGGTTCTACGTTATCGGAATGACTCAGGTTTTCCCGACCAAGGACAACCTTCCCAGCAAACTAGCTAAGTTGATACAACAACAACAACGGAATAAAGCAATAGGTTTCACAAATAGAGTCAGGGTTATAGCGCTGAAGTGACTGCCTTTAGTGAGGAAACATCCGAGTCATTCAGGTACTTAAAATCGGATGCCGTTTGAACTTAGCGGTCACCTGGTTGACAGGGACTAATAAAACATAGTGGAGAAAGTGACAGATGCGTCAAAACACCCGCAGAACTCTTCTCTTACACGCTGAGGGGTGTGTACTACGAGTTAAGGAGCAAAAGATTATGTCCAGCAAGCAATTTCTCCTTGGAACAACTATGGAATATCGACAATCTGACGAGAGTTATCTCTGCATTGCCGAAGCAACACGAATTTATATCACGCCAAGGCAATATTTACCAAAAACTTATGAAGAATGTTTTATGCTTTATAACAGCAAAGCGTCTATTCGACTGCTGCTAGTCTGGAAGGGAGTTGGAAAATTTTGCAAAATGTGTGCAATTATTTAGTTGAATTTTCACTTTTGTTAGGGTCTAAATACTGGCAACACAATGGACCCTAGAGGTCTAAGTGAGATCTTTTTACAGATCATCCAGCACTACCTGACCTAGAGTCTAAATAAAACCAGCATTGGTGTGTGCCTACCACTCAGTAGTGCCCGCGTTCGAAACTCAGGGCGTGAAACACCAAACGATTGGAAGAGTTTTTTGCTGTAGCAGGTTAAAATCCTTCTTATCCAGAATTGACCCCGACATACTATGCACATGTTCAGTATGTAAAGGGAAACCACACGATACTAATCATCTTTACACATACCCCATCAAACCCACTCATCTAACACCCCTATCCCTCTGGTCTTAACCTGTCGAAACAGCGAATTTGCTGGGCCTACCGTGAGATGAGCTAGACGAAGACGGCCGGTAATTACATTGCACTGACAGGCTTTAGGACATTGCTACAACAACAAGTTGTTTCCAAAAGTGCTCCCCTTCAACAGGCAATGGCAAACTTTCGAGTGTATGTCTGCCATGAACAAGCTTCGAACTCCTCCTCGTATTTATGGTGTGCGTCTTGGAAGAATCTACAGTTTTAAGGCGACTCCGAATGGTAGATGGGTTTTTATTAGGAACTTTCAGTCAAGCGCCAGAATCTAAAACACACTCGTCAAAAACTATTAGTAACCCTTTTTTCTATCATTTCAAATGGTAGTCACGCACCAATCCATTCGGCTACGGCGGCCGCCATAAGTTATACAATACAGTTACAATGAATGAATAAGTAAGTAATAAAATATTAAAAACTATTATAGAACAAAGGGAAAATATTTATTGTCACGGGGTACGGTACACTAGATAGGGCAAGATTACTGGGGCGGCAGCCTTGGGTCGGAAAAAACTCGAGTAATTCCGGTAACGTAAAACCGGCTGCCATGGGATTGTCACCGTATTCTCCGGTTACAATATTTTGTAATAAATCATTTTACTTATGTATATGTAAAAAAAAAAAAATTATTGCTCGTGACAGACTCGGCTTGTTTGAATTCAAAATATTTATAATCTATATATATAAAAAGAAGTTACATTTCCTTGGTAATCTTATAACTCAAGAACCGCCGAGCCGATTGACACACAAATTTTAGAGTTCTTTTCTATCTTTGAGGAGGTGGTTTGTGTGAAGTTTGATTGAAATCGGTGTAGCCGTTCCTGAGTTATGACATTTTATGTGAGTAATGGTTTCCTCTCATACGAAATGCCTGTATGGGAAAAACAACAACAAATACACAGCCGCTTATGAGCGTTTCTGTTGTACTGTTGTGGTCGTAAGTGTATTATATTAATATTAATTTTGGACGAAAATATAATAAAAACTGGAGCATTCAAGGAACTCGAAAAACATTAGCATAATTTATTTAGCGTAAAAAATTGAAATGGAAATTAAAGAATCAAAGTTCAATTACAAGTTTTAATCGGCTCTTTCACCTTACCTGTATATAAGTGACCACCAAAATCAAATTTTAAAAAAGTACAGAAAAGTCTATTGTGACATCATTAGAAAGTATGTTGAATGAAAAAAATCAACTAATTCAACTGTTTAAACATTTTACGAGTTCTATAAAGAAAACTTAATATGAAAAATTCCTTGCGATATAAAAAAAACATTTTATGTATGGTGGTGCGAAGCCCACTGGGAAATGCTAGTTATTTATAAATAGCACCAACTCATAGCACTATATTTCTCAAATTCCTTCTAACACATTTCAATTCTTCCTTTTAGCCTTTTTGTCCATACTCGAAAATGAGAATTCCATACGCGTTTGGGGTGGCGACAATGACACCACCTCCGTGATCACACATATCCTGCAGAAATATCACGAAGAGAAGCATGTGCTGGGCATCAATCAATTCTATAGTAATCGTCAATAGTATTTTAGTTACAAGAAACGACTGTGAGCAACCTTTAGGCAAATAAACAGCAGCATAAGCATAAAAAGCGCATGCGCACAACATACACATCATACCTTACCACACACTTACATACGTAATGCATGCATTCATCTACAACATAAATTTTGTGTATGACGTTGAAAAAAAGTGAAAAATGTGAATAATGAAAAAGGCGAATAATTAAAATTTACTATAAACCGGCAAACAGGAAAATTCCTGCTAATAGCTTAGTAAAATGTCTATTATATAACTAAATTATCTATAGTAAAAATAGCAAACCAAAGAGATAAGAAATCTGTTGTTGCAATAGATGAATAGCTACGAATATCAAAAAATTTTGTATTAGCTTAAAAAATATGTACGCAACGCACAGCTCGCGCCAAAAAGCCTCTTATACACGTACATGCATACTTGCGAGAAATAAAAAGCAAAGCAAAAACAAAAATGTATAAAAAATTATTTCAAAAGAAAAAAGTGCAATTTTAGCGCATACGTACACTCATGCATACGTACATACCATATGCACACATATTTATATGTGCAAAAAAGATGTACGAAATAGCCAGTCATTTTAAAATTTTGCTAGCCGCCAAATTGAATTAGTACCTTAGGCCGTATCACAGACTTAATAATAATAATGATGACTAGGATTATCTAGCATAATGATGTGGCATTTTAAGTGAATAGATATAATAAAATTATTTTTGGAATGCGATTCATATCTACACACCTGTAAAACTTAAGTAAAAGTAAAAATACGAAAAACAAAAAAAAATACAGACGATCGTGATTGATCCGCTAGCGCTTAAACAGGCAAGTTATGCGTTTTATTTTGTAGTAACGCAAGCACGACGCATAACTTTTAGTTAGCTTACGAAAAGCAAAAAAAAAAAAAAATCTAAATGAATTTTAATCACTCGTATGTCATGTCGTCAGTATTTTCTGAAATTGTGCCAGATTTGTATAACTCGATGGAACGTCCATAAACCATTATGCTAAACATAAAATATATATATTTTTTTTAGAAAGTACTACATGAACGAAAACACATACACGCCTATTAGCAATCATCAAATACATTAAATTAATGCACTAAAATCATTGTAAAATCACTAACGCATTGAAATAAAAAAAATGAAATAAAAAAATCAGCACGTTCGAAAATAAAAATTGCTTTCGCACACCAGTTCACACATATTGTCGAAAAAATACTCATGGGACATACATAATATTCGCTTTGCGTACATTCGAATGGGAAAATATCAAAAAATTAAAAAAAGTCAATAAAAAATAACTTAATTCAAAGCCAATACCTTACAGTTGCATATTTAAATTCTCTATAGAAAAATATCTTGTGCCAGCATATGCATTCCATGTTACCGAAAATACCCGAATTTATATTCGGCCATGGACAGCATTCCGCGTACATATATGGGGAATGTTTTTACTGCTAAAACAACAACAACATGCATACGTTGCTGATCTTGCCAATTTCTGCAACAAATTTTCGTTTTTATTGGCGATATGTATTTTGCTATGGTGAATTTCAGTACCTAAATATTTTTTCTACACGTTTTGCTTGAATAGACGATTTTATTGGATTTGAATATTTGTCAAGGATAATAGATTACAAAGTTTGGCCAATAACTTTGGTGAAAAACAAAATTATGAAGGGAACTTTGGCTGCCACGTCATGGGAGTATTCGCCAGCCGAAATCTGCACGATCATTTCACATGTATTCACACACTCGTCAAATCTGACGGCAGTCGTTGTTCAGACGGCAACGAAGTGACATTGTGTTAATTTTTTCGTACATATATATCAAGCACATTCTTCGTTTTTTCGTAAAAGAACCGATTCATAGCTCCTGATACGTCAGCCCTATCGCTGATTCTGTCAAATTCTCTGAGAGCCGGCTAACGGCCTGTTATTGGCCACATCATTAAACATTTTTTCACCATAAATATTTGTATTTGTTCCTTCAGCGAAATAATGTAAAATATGCAAAAAAGAGACCTCCAGCTTAGATTCAATTGATAAATTAGTAAAATGTGGGTTTTTGCAAATAGTACTAAACTCGGTAGCTATTGCACTTTAGAAAAATGTTTGATAAAGTGTTCAGCAAAACGCACCTTCAGAAAATTGCAGCTTTCTTTGTCAGGTCAATATGTATATTGTAACACTGATTTTCACTGAAAAATTCAGATTGTTTATAAACTTTATTTTGACTTAAAAATCTGTTTGATCCTTTTCAAAGTAATTCCCCCCCTGACAAATTTTTTTTTTTTGTTCTTGTTCCCTCCTCATGGGAGCATACGGCCTCGACAAGATTCTTCCATCATACACGGTTCTGTGCTGTTGTTTTCGCACCGTTCCATGAGATGTCGGGATCTGTTAGTTCGCGCAGCATCGACTCTGCTCCCTTGCAGGTTCCAGTTCAGTGCCATTCTCGCTATGCTATCTGGTGGTTTTCTCAATGTGTGACCTATCCATCACCATTTTCTGTGCTTGATTTGCCTAACGATGGGTTCTTCGTTCGTTAATCTCCACAGTGCGTCGTTATTGATGGGGTCTGGCCAGAATGTTCTGCAGATGATGCGGAGGCATTTGTTGATGAAGGATTGTAGGCTCTGTGTGATGGTGTTAGAGACCAGCCATGTTTCGCTTCCGTACAACAATACGGACTTCACACTTGAGCCGAATATTCGTAGTTTAGTGCGCCTGGAGATTTGCGAACTCCCCCGTACTGTATGCATTGGCCCGAATACCGCCCTTGCTTTGTTTAGCCTGCAGTTGACCTGCCGTGATGATGCAGCCGAGAAACTTTCGACAAATTTCACCGGGCATCCGTCAACCAATATCTGCCTTGCGTTATTGTGGTTAACTCATAGCCTTGGTCTTGGCGATGTTGACCTCCAGTCCGACAGTGCGTCCCAGCGCGACTAGTCTGTCCGTCTTCTCAAGCATGTCAGAGAGTTGGTGAGAGAGGAGGCAGATGTCATCGGCGAAGTTCAGGTCCTCAAGATGTCTGGTGAAACTCCATACGATGCCTGTTTTGTGCTGGGGCAGTTGGCTCATGACGGTTGGCTCCTGATAAAATACATGGTATGAAAGGTGAAATATTTTTAGAGGTGTGGCCAAGAGGTGTGGAGGTTTCGACAGCTGTTTTTTTTTTACGAAAAAACAGAGGTTGTGTTGATGATATATGAAAAAAATCAACGAACTCTGCTGCCGAGTACCCGGTTATGTGGCAGCCGAAGTTACTCGCTCAATTTCGTTTTTTACCAAAGATAATGCCCAAGAATGATAGATTCTTTCCATCATGGATAATGGCAATATCTTGTAATCTATCATTCTTGCATTTAGACCAATGTGTTTTCCAATTCGCAAAACAGCTGATGGGCTCTATTTCCAGCTTATGAGCAATTTACGTCAAATCTCTTCTGTGGGCTTGAAACGGGATGTTAAGATGACGCGAAGCCGTGGTGTAAAAACGTAGTGTGGTGACGTCACAACACTGGCATTTGGTTTTACAGCGGAAAGCTTCACTCAAACAACAGATAGCACTCATGTAATAAAATAACAGTACTACCAACTTAAAGAAAATATTTTTTCGAAACGAAACCCAAATTGGAAATTCCAATCTGCTTATGGAGTTTATAGTGTTCTCCGGACGTCATATCATTTTAAGAGAAGGTGGAAATGCTGATACCATTGATCCCATTGCCGATACATTGCTTAAGGAACCATTAGTGGGAACAAGGCAAGGCTGAGCAATGATAAATTAAACAATATCTAAATCTCATTGATTAGGTCCTACATAGACATTAATGGTTCATCTTCTCGAATGACTTTTATCGCAGCTGCAGAGATGAGTAGGGCAGTAACCACCGTTATCTAATCTAACCTAACTTGTCTGCTGCACCTCGGAAATGGACAATAAAATTGGTGTGCGACATTTTGGCCAGTTTTGGTAATTTTACTTTCGTTTATTTTTTTTATAAAAGTTTGATTTATGCAACAAAAATTATATAAGCCGTTCTTTTTTTCAAAAATTATAGAAATACTAAATAATGAAGTGTAAACTGCAAGTGGATCGTAGATTTTCAGCATTTTTTTTTTTGGCTGACGATGCTAAACATTTTCTCCCATATAAAAAAAATTGTCGAACGTGATTGTATGGAAAAAATGTGTTACACTGTCAGCAAGAAAAAATTATCAAAAATCAGCGGTATTTTGTTGCCACTTGCGACTCGCACTGTATTATACAAGGTGGCACAAAATTAATCATTCAACTTTGTTTTTGAAAAACTTTTTTACGAAATAAAAAAAGAATATTTTTATTGAAGGAAACCTTAATTTTTAACTCTCTGTGCTCCATTCGTGTTTGTATACTCAGTGTTCACAGTGTATGATTGACGTACGACGCCATTTGCAAAAATTATAAATCTTAAATTGATAAATTTTTGCTTTTTTTGTATTAAAATTAAATGGGAGAAAACAGGTTACCAATACTTATGCTAAAAATTTCAATTACAAATTTTGAAATTTTGCCAAATTTGCATAATTTTTGCACAAAATTTGAAGAACGATTTATATGTTTTTTGTTGTATATTGGATTAAGCTTTTATGAAAAATTAATAGACATCAACTAAACAACAATAAAATTGTCAAAATATTTCCTAAATATATAATATTTTCTAAATAAAAAAATTAAAAATAAAAATTGCACGCCTATTTTCTTGCCCATGAGTGTACACATATGTATGTATTGGGTGTTTTTTTAGCTGCATAAAAACTATCGACTCAATATCAATGGTGTTTGACAACTAAGAAATGCGAACTGTGTTGACGTTTCTGTTCAGTAAGGTTTGGCAAGCCATCATGAATCGTTTAACGCCAGAACAAAGTTTCCGAATTGTGGAAATTTACTTCCAAAACAAAAAGAAAAAAACAATCCGTTCGAGAAATTCACAGAGAGCTGAGCTTGTCGGTCCTCATTTCTTTTAAAATGAGTAAGGCGATGCCGTTAGAGCTGAGAGCTATCGAGCCATACTGATTAATTTTTGAAACAAAATAAAATGTTTCCAAAAATTAATCACTTAAATATTGACGACATTTGGTTCTAAACAAACGGCGCAACTTGCCATACAGTGCGCCTGACAATCGATTTACTGCGCTAGTCGAATGGACCTCTAACTCGTAGTGGCGGCGGAAATACCTATGCCGAATTTCATATTCAAAAAATAAATGCCATGAAATTATCTATCAGATTATAATTAAAAAATTCATTCCAACAGTATTCCTGTTTTTTATTATCATTTAAGTTCTCAAGCTCTTAAAAATACACCGGATAAATGCATGTTATTCTTCTGCGAAATGAACCCGACTATTGGAGAAGGGCTGAGACTGAAAGCTACCACTTTACTCCAACTTTCAAGCAGCATACGGATTCCTCTGAGGAAAAATTCGAGTTCTTTGACTTGATCCATTCATTGAGCCAGTTTGCAATGCTCTCGTAAGAAGTGAACCGCTCTCCAATAAAGGCGGACTGCATTGATCAGAACAGATGTTAGTCCGAAGGTGCAATGTCTGAGGAATACGGCGGTTGGGAAAAGATTTCCTAATTCAGTGCCTCTAATTTAGTGTGGCCTGGTATTGTCATGCAGCAAAATCAGTTTGTCATGTCTACCGCCCTATTCCGGCCACTTTTCTTTGAGAGCTCGATTCACACGCATTGGCTGCAGTCGATAATGATCGCCAGTGATGGTTTCAGATGGCTTAAGGGGTTCATAATAGATGATACCCTTATGATCTCACCAGATGCACAACGTAACCAGGAGCCAACTTTTTCGATGCTTAGGGTTATCATAATAAATCCATTTTTCATCGCCAGTGACGATGTGATGCAGAAAACCTTTTCTTTTCTGCCGTTCAAGAAGCATCTCACACGTCGCCAAACGACCCATCCCGATATCCTTCGCCTTCAATTGATGTGGCACCCAGTTACCTGCTGTCTGGACCATTCCTATCGCACGCAAACGTTTACCGACGGTTGATCTGTCAACATCCAACTCTTTAGACACATCATCAAGGGTTCGACATGCGTCTTCATCCAATAATTGTTGTAGATGAGTATCTTCGAATTTTTTCGGTGCCCCTTCGAGATCTTTATCACTCACTTCGAAATTGCCACTCTTTACAAGTAATATTTGATGGAGCGTGATTACCATAAATATTGATCAATATACGACACGTTTCAGCTGCACTTTTGTTTAGAAGGTAATAATGAAGCATGCGTCCCTGCAAATGCTGTTTTTCCGAGACGAACGTAGACATTTTTGAGTCAGATAAAAAAGGTTCTTTAAGCTTCAAACGAATGTCAACTACTGCGATCGTGAGCTCACATATGGTATACACCTTCAAATCATCAGTATTTCACTAGAGCGAACACAAAAATAGTATCAGCAGCGATACCTCTTTTACGAGGGGGAAACTTATTCCCATACCAAATATAATTTGGAATATTGCTTGCTGCTACAACAACAAAGAGCACTGTCGTTGCGTCCTATGCGATTTTAGCTTACCGCTTTATTACCACGCAATAAATTAATTACCTGGATTAGAGAAGTTCAAAAATTCAAGAAAATACAAAATAAGTTAATCGTTCAAAGTCTCTTTCCAGTTTCAGTTAAATTTGAAATTCAGAACATTTTTTTTCTTTTCAATTTCGCTTTTATTTACGATATCGGTATATTTTATGGATATAAAAACACGAGTTATTTACATACATACATTTGTTACATTTGTATAAACAGGTTTACTAATTAATAAATAAATCTAAGCAAACGCGATAATTCGTGTTGTGTTTTGACGTTAAATTCGCTGGAGCTGCACATTTAATTGCATACAGGTTTTCATTTGAAACCAATTTTCCTTTCATAACGCTAAACAACTTTTACGCTTTTTACAAATAAGTCAGTAAATAATTACAAAAAAAACACGTTCAATTTGCTTCTTAAACCTAATAATATTTTACATTTTTACATTACAATTCTCAAATCGTTTTATTCAACTTTTGTTTTTGTTATTATTATTTTTTGTTCAATTCTGCGTTTAACATTTATTCATTAATATTTTATTAGTTCAAATTTTTGCAAAAAACAAATCAAAACAATAAATATATTTATATAAAAGCTAGTTTGAGTCAGTACCGGGCCTTGGAAAAATAAATCAAAAAATTAGACTACAAGCGTGAGTTCGCTCGAGAATTCGAAAGATTAATAAATAAATAAATTAAAAAAATATAGCGGCTGCTTGTTGAATTTCATTTTCATAACTGCGGCATACTTCGATATTTGTTGTTTAAAAGCCAAGCTGGTTAAATGAAATCTTCAATATCCTCTGCGATAGCTAACTAAAATAAAACAAATTATTTGATAGCAAAAAAAATGTATAAAAAAAATAAAAAAAGTAATAGGAAATTTGTAAGAAGTGCATGTTTGTATTGATTTTTTTGCGTTTATTATAGTATTTTGTTTTGAGCGAGCAATTGACTTTCGTTGACTTTTAGCTAGAAGATAATAAATAAACAGATAATAAAAATAAATATAAATAGTTCTTTAGTAAATGAAAATATATACAAATGATGCAGAAAAAAATATTATGAAAAAAAGGAAAAAGTTTTCAAAACCTTACGGCATCTTTACATGGAGCAACATGCGCTGGCCTGCAAGTCATGAAATTTGTTGATTTTAAAATGCAAAACTTTAGGTGAGAGTAGCAAAATATTTTAGAAATGTTAAGGTGTGTTTTCATGGGTACTGGGTTACGCACGTATCAGGAATTGAAAAAGAATATGAAATTAAAAATTAGAATTTTTAATTTTAAAAATAATATTCAATAAAAGAAAATTTAAGAAATGCTTATGCTAACACAGTTTACATAAATTAACGGGTGATTTTTTAATGAATGAAATATGGTTGAGTTTAATGCAAGTGGAATAAATATACTACAGAGAAAAAAATGAATAAAAAAAGTAATAGAAGTAATAAAAAAAAAATAAAAAAGTAATAAAATAAAATAATAAAAAAGTAATAAAAAAAAATTAGTAAAAAAATTAATAAAAAGGTAATAAAAAAGTAATAGAAAAAGTAATAAAAAAGTTATCAAATCAATATTCGATAAAGAAAAGGGATATAAACAATTATTCAATCATTTTTTTAAATTGCTTTGATTTTTGACAATCCTTTTCGCTGACGGTGTTGGGTGTTTTCTTACATATAAAAAAAAATGTGGAGTAGGGTAGTTGGAAGAAATGTTAAATGGAGGAAATGCACCAGACCGCGACCAAAAAAAAAATTTTCAAAAATCAGTGAGATTTTCAATCTACTTCAAATTTCCTCGTTGCCGGAATTCAATGGTCTATAAAACAGCATACGCGAAATTTTCTAAATAAATTTTGAGTAAAAGGTTTGAAACGTTGATGAAATTTTACTGAATTTTTACAAATTTCATACAACGCTCGAAACTTGGCTTTATATGGTCTTTGTTGTAGTATGAACTATATATTTATAAAAAAATTGAAATTGCAAAAATAATAATAAAAAAAAATAAAAATAAAAAATAAATAGTCCAAACTTGCACGCGTGATGCTTGTTAGCCAAGGAAGCCAAGGCTTTAGCTAAGGAATATTAAGCCTATATGATTTAAATTTTTTCGAGATTTTTCAGAAAAGTCAGTAATTAACTGTTATTTTTTTACCGATATTTTTTAATCAAAATTATACTGTTATTTTTTACTTTTATTTTTCGGGCCAAATATCAAGTTAAAACTGTACTTTAATTTTTCGACCAAAAAGTCAACTATTAACCGTTATTTTTTAATTAAAAATTTAACTGTTATTTTTTACTTTTATTTTTTGGGCCAAATATCAAGTTAAAACTGTACTTCAATTTTTCGACCAAAAAGTCAGCTTTGAAACGTTTTTTTTACCAATATTTTTTAATCAATAAAAGCATTTAAATCTTATTTTTTAGGTAAAATATAACAGTTCAAATTAGACTTTTAATTTTTGCAAAAAAATTACAGTTTACATTTTCATAACAACACATTTCGATAAATTTACATTTTGGGTAAATTTTAACCGATTTTACACGACGTCTTGTTAACTTTTATTTTTCACTAAAAAGATGCAAATAAAATTTGAACTTTTATTCTCGACCGAAAAAATAAAAGTCAAATTTTAAAATTTCTATTTGACTTAAAAAATAAAAGCCAAGGTTTAATGTTTATTTTTTACCAAAATAATATAAATCGATTCTAACTTTTAGATTCCACTAAAAAATTAAATTAAAATTTCAGCTTTTCATCTTAGCCAAAAGCGTAAAAGTCAGATTTTAGCTTTTTTAACTCATTTATTTTGGGCCCAAAAATTAGTCACATTTCAACTTTTTTCTTACTTATTTACCCTTTTCAAAAAGCATAACAGTTACGGTCCCTGGTTATAAATGTTTGGGTTTGTAGAGTACCGCGTGAGCAACGATGAATTGGTGTTGCTTTCAATAAAAAGTAAAAAAATTGAGAGCTAGGGCCGAATCACGTGGGAAGCCGGCGAGTGATTGGAAGCCGGAAGAATTGTATTGTTCCCAAGTGTATCAGCATTTCTACGTTATGCTTTGCAAAAAAAATTAATAAATAAAAATATCAAATAAAATTTAAAAATATAAAATGAAATAGATAAATAATACAATTTTAAAATTCTAATTTTTTTTTTAATTTTAATTTAATTTTTTTTAGTTTTCAAAGTGTATCACTTAAATTAATGTAACAAATAAATAAAATAATAAATTTTTTGAATGGTTAGAATGGCTAGAACAAATTTACACGCAGTCACGTACTACCCAAATCTCGAATTGTTGATCTCAAGTCTAATTAAAAAAAGAAATAATACCTGAAAAATCGGGATCTGGTCAAAGGTTGTGATCAGCCTTATCAAAAATTTTATGAATAAGATATTATCGTGCGACTAATTATGTGGGTTATGATGTCGAATTAATTAAAAAAAATCGCGAATCATATTCCCAACTTTGTATTTTTCTTATGGCAAAAAAAAACTAACTCTCACCTTTCGCCTTGGAAAATTCACGACAAGAAAAGCGCGACTTTGTAAAAATTTTCATACCAAAAAGTGTTCACAACGTAGTGTGATTAATTTTTTTATAATATATGGTTTTTTTTTATTATTTTCAAACTGAAGAAAACACTAAAACTAAGGCAAGTTAAGGTTAAGTTTGTTGAATCAAATTTTTTATATTTTCCATTTATGTTTTTCAGAAGGGACAAACTTAATTTCTAATTTATGTATGTGTTGTAGAAACTACATTAAAATTAACAAACTAAACTAATGGCATTAGAAATGAGGTTAATTTTTTGGTAAAATATTTTTGGCGCAATGACCGTAAAATTTGTCTTCCTTCTATGATTGTTGTATTGTCATTTTAAAAATGGCACTGGCATATGCGTAGGTATATATTTTGTTTAAAGTAGTCGTAGCGGGCAATGGCGTTGGAATATGCGTGGTGTGGGTTCCAAACATAGTTGGTCTTTTCCATAAATTTTTTATAACTTCAAACTAATTGCTATTAGTTAGTTATTAACATGCTTAGTAACTTAAACTAATTAGATAAAAATTTTAATTATTAAAAAAAAACTTACGAATTCACTAGACTAATAAGGAGGACTGAAATTAACATGTAATTTAATGAGAACATTCTGTTAATCTACATTTATATGTGAAATGACTGAAAATATGCGGTTAATCACTTAAAGTTAGGTAAATAAATTATGCTCGAATAACATGTATACATTCAACAAGTTCTCATAACGCCAATACATACATATAAATACATTCTAATAGAGTTAAATATAAATAATAAATGTCTTTATATAAAAAGTGCTTAGGCGCTAAAAATTATTATTTTTTAACTATATATAAATGTTAAATAAAACTAGTAATTCACTAAATTAAAATATTTAGCCATCTGTATGTAGTTAGTGAGTGTGCGTCGTGCATTGTGCAACTGCATGTATTTGTGCGTGATGATTTAGTCGCTTCTATTGCGTTTTTCTAATGCCTTCTAATGCGGTGCATCACTACTTGACTTTGTTGTGTTATCACCATCATCAACATTTGTTACATTACGTTGTTGTTGTTGTGTTTGTTGATGATGTGCCTGGTGCGTTGATTGCGGTTGCTCTTGTTGATGGTGATGGTGATGCTGTGCGTTAGGTGGTGGCTGCACTTTAGACATATGGAAGCGCGCATATCTTAGTGTGTTTTTCGTTTTTAGTATTTGCTCTTTAACCTCCTTTTCAAAGTTCTCTTTGCGTTTATTGGAAATGTGCAATTTTTTGTAGGTATCTTCGAATGCGCGTTTTGTTTGCGCGAGCTTACGACGCAATTCGGCATTTTCTTGCTCTACCTTGATACAGTCGTGTATTGGCATTGTGCCGCTGGTGCCAGATGTGTTTGCGTTGTTCGTATTCACGTTTGCTACACTCATCTTGTTCTCCGTGTTGCTGTCGTCGGTCTCTGCACTGCCCGGGGATTCTGTATTGGAATGGAAAGGAAAAATCCAAATCATATTGTATACGAATGGAAAAAAGGACATATTTGCTGCCTCACCCTTTTTGGCATCCGCGCTGCGCGTGCGCCCTGCATCGCTGTCAATGCCCAGATCGGAAGATAAGCTATGCTGTACACGTTTGTTGGCTGCTAAGTTGCTAATATTGTTCTTATCCTGTAAACTGTGCGTTGTGTCTGAAATGAGTAAAAAACGAGAGAAAAAACAATAATTCAAGTCAGCTTATCGTTGGCATATTTCTTTAGCTGCGTTTAGTTTTTTAGTTGATATTCACCTTCGTTTGCCGCCAACTCACTGGCCGCTTCTGGCACCGTCACAGTCTTTAGCAGCGAACGTTGCATGTGCGACATTTCCAGGCTCGACACGCGTCCCGTATCACTGTGTATACCTAGATCGGGCGATGAGTTACTGTCGCGTTTTGTGCCCGACTTTTGCACATCGTCCGAGGCATAGCCTGACGGCGAAGTATCGCTGGCATTTGGTCGATTTTCTGCCGCTATTTGCGATTGTTGTAATTGCTCGCTTAGTGTTTGTTGTAAGCGTTCAAGCGCGGTGACGCGTTTTTTGGTTTCCTCCTGCAGCGAGCCAGCGGCGCTCAATTGTTGTTGCAGCTCCATCAAACGTTTCTCCAACTGCAATTTCTCGTTGCATAATTTTGTGCGTTCGGTAACCACCTTGGAGGCGTGCAGCACGCTCTCGTCCAATTGCTTTTTAAGTCCACGTATCTCCATTTCGCTAGTTATCAGCGCTCGCTTGAGGTCTTGCTCGTTGTCCGTCAGATATTCAATGGTGCGTTCAGACTCTATGTACCGTGATTGCATGTTGGTTAATTGTGTTCTGCAATCATCGTACGTTGTGCGTGCGACCCATTCACGCGTCAGCGTCTCCTTGTGTACACGCTCTTGCTCCTTCAAGCGCTGCTGCATGAGTTGTTCCAATTCGTTCTTGAGCTCATCCAAATGCTGACGCTCTTTTTCGCTGGCTAGTTTCAGCTGAATTTCGTACTTTTGTTTGATATCTTCAATATCGGCTTTCAGCGCACCCACTTGCACCTCGGTCAAACGCGCCTCAACAGTGATGCGATCGCGTTCCTCCTGCAATTGTTCAATGACGCGACACTTTTCATCTATTTGGCGCTGTAGTAGAGAATTATTAAGCTGGGAGCTCTCGGACATAGCGGTGCCATCCTTTGACTGTTCGCCGCCTATTGATATCAGATCTGTTAACAACTCTTCATTGCGGTGACGCAACTGTTCGATCTCTTGCGTCAGCGATGTGGCACGCAGCGACTCTTTCTTCAAATTATTGTCCGCTTCCACCAATTGGAATTGAATCATCAAAATGCGATCATCGCGCTGCGCAATTTGTTTCTCCAGCTGGGCGATGCGCTCCTGATTTCGCAACTTCATTGTACGACTCTGCTGCAGCACATCACTTTCGCTCTCGCTATCTGTTTCGGCCGTGGGCGGCGTTTGTTTGATGGCTGAGTCCTTGGCTGTGGCGGCAGCGGCTGTGGTTGCCATCTCCTCCAGTCCAATACGGGCCATCGATACCTGACGATCCGGTTCAGACCACGCTTCAGATTCGCTCAAATTATCCAATAAAAATGGCGGCAATGAGCGGCGCTCCTTGGCATCCTTCGCATAATCCGCACCACCACAGCTGCGACGACCGTCCAAAATCTTACGTAACGCCCTATTCTCCGAGCGTAACACATCGAAAGATTGACGGCCACGGAATTGTTCTTGCGAATTGGGTGTCTTACTAACCAAACAGCTTTCACGCTCCTCATCGTCCATCAGCAGACGTGATAGATTACTTATACCTTCGAAACTTTGTTCACCTATAGTCAATGACTCACGAATGCTCGTAGACAAATCAAGACTGCAGTCAACAGCAGTACGCATAGCACGCCGCCGTTCGGTCGACAGGAAACTCAGCACTTCTTTGTTCTTCATTAGAGAATTGAGGAAGCCGGCCAATTCGTAGAGACGATCGGAAAGCGCTACGAAGACCTTAGCATATGCGCGTCGACATGTCTCTGCATTGTCAGCTTCAGCGCGTGCTGTGCGCGCTTCGCGGCGTAGCTCTTCGATCAAAGCATCATTGGTACGTTCGCTGACAAGACGCTGATTCAGCACGTCCACTTTACGTTGCAGCAGTTTGTTGTGCTCCAAGGCTTTCGTGTAGTCAGTTTCGGTGAAGGATTGCTGTAGTTGGAGAGATTCTAGATTCTTACGAGCCGCGGTCGGAGAAAGCGGGGATGTAGTGTTGGCGTTGATCAATTTGGTAAGACGCTCAATTTCACGATTCTTTTGCCAAAGTTCGTTGTTGACAAGGTTCTGGGTGAGATAAAAGAGAAGGGCGAGAGAGAGAGAGCGAGAGAAAAAGGAGGAGAAAAATAAAAGTAAAATTTTTAAGTACAATAAATTATTTTCAAAAGAGCTAAAGGATGAAAGCATTCACTGTATTGAGAGGAGACCTAGTTCTGTTAGACTAGATTGGATTGGAATGGACTGGACTAGACTGAACTTAACTGTACTAGAATGGGCTGGATTATCTAGGGTAGATTAAACTAGTCTAGGCCAAACTTGGCAATAGCCTAAGTTTTACTATACTAGAACTAGGCTACGTTAGGTTTAACTATAGGTTTGACTATACTATGCCAGACCAGACTAGACTGAACTTGACTTGGCTGGGTTACGTTTGACTATATCCGATTAGGCAAGATTTGACCAAACTGAACTTGGCTTGGCTATGCTACGTTTGACTATATCCGACTGGGCTAGATTTGGCTATACTAAACTAGGTTAGCTAAACTGGACCAGATTTGGCTTACCTTCGGAAAAACTGGATTTCCCCCTAAAGGACTTGGGTTTTACGCTAGATTTGACTATCCCAGGCCACAACAGAGTAGATAAGACTTCACAAGAATGGGCTAGACTAGACTATACTAAACTAGGCTAGACTGGATTAGATTTGGCTCACCTATAAAAGACTGGTCTCTAGACTAGAGTATCCTTCACAAAGTTGGATTGTACATGTTTCGAGTAAAGGGGACTTGGCTTTTAATAGACTCGGTTGGATAGATCTAACTGCATTTCATTATATTGGACTGAATTAAAAAGATTCCGCCCCGAATATTAAGGATTAGATTAATCTTAACTGGGACTGGACTAGATTGGAACTATTCAGCTAAACATTCAACTAGATTATTCGTCAAGCCAGAAGGGATTTTACTTGACTAGACAGTCGTGCATTAGACTCGACTAGATAGAACTAAGCTAAACTATATGTATATATATATATATTATTGTCGCGTACACCCTTTTTTGGGTGTTTAGCCGAGCTCCTCCTCATGTTTGTGGTGTGCGTCTTGATGTTGTTCCACAAATAGAGGGACCTAGAGTTTCAAGCCGACTCCCAACGAGATTCGAACCAACGTTCTCTCTGTGAATTCCGAATGGTAATCACGCACCAACTCATTCGGCTACGGCGGCTAAACTATGTAGGTCAAATTAGATTGGCCAGAGAAAATTAAAATAAATACAAATAAATAATTGGCGTGTACACTTCTGTTAGGTGTTTGGACGAGATCCTCCGCCTATTTATGGTGTCCATCTTGATGTTGTCCCACAAATTTAAGCTGATTCCGAACGGCAAATGGTTTTTTATAAGGAGCTTTTTCATGGCAGAAATACACTCGGAGGTTTGCCATTTTCTTACCAATTTTATACATTTCAATAAAAACTAATCGCATGGCTTACCTGCAAGGCAGCAGTCTTCTTCTTCACTTCGGATTCAAGGCTCTTGATCGTTTTCTCATGATCGCATTCTTGTGCACTATTTTGTAAAGCCTCTGAGTCACTCAGCGTACGGCTTCCGCTGTCCTGTAGACTTTTCTCGCGTTGCAATAGTTGTTGTAGTGTACGACAAGCGGTGTCATAACTTTTTCGCAACTTTTTCAATTCCTCTTGAGCATCATCTAATTCACAAAGCTTATCAGCCAACTGCATTTTTTTCTCCCTCAATTCGAGCTGCATGCGGAAAAACGAAGATACGAGAATATTAGATATAAATTTTTAATTTATCTAATCTTAAAAGATCCTGCACTGAATTTGAGGTGATACTAGAAAAGTAAACTAATTCGATTTATTTATGTTTTCAAAAGTTTTCACAAACATTTCAATTTTTTACAAAAAATATATGTACATGCATGTGTACTAAACTCAAATGTAAATTCCGTCGCAAAATACACATACAAATATATACATACAAGTGCTAATGTTTACAGGTCACAACGAAGACATAATACAAAATAAGTAATAGCATATCAAAGCGGGTTTTACGTTCGCACTCTTTCTTCCGCTCCCTCTCCATTATTTGCTTTGTTTCTCCGATCTTCTCAACATTCATACCCATTCGAAGCGAAGAAAATTTCGATCAGCATTTAGAGAGTAGCTGCGCCTTTGAGCTGTGGCAAGAGGCCAACGTCTAGATACAGTGTGTGGAATGAAATGTAATAATATAAAAGATTCACTGAAAATGTCCAAATTTTGAATAGACAAAGCGTACGCCATCCACATTGGACAATTGACTGTGCCACTGGTTCTACAAAATAGAAAAGGTTTAAGTATAAGAAATCCGGCGATAATGAAGTACTCGACCGATCCACCTCCCACCGCCACACAAGCTCACCTGCGCATACTCCGGTTCCCTAACGGGTGACGTTTCTTTAGCACCACAATATATACTGGCATTGGAAATATTTGCTTGCAACGAAGTGCAACTATTGGAGCGCGATGTACAAGGGCCATCAACGCAACCACCGCCAGCAAACATGCTATCATCGCTGATTGTGTAGCGTATGGGAAACTCTGGCTCATAATCACTGGCACCGCCAGAGCTGATACCAGCGCCTCTATGATGACTGCAACCGTCGTGCAGATAACAACGTTTCACAATTGTGCTACTCTCCGGCATATCGTGCTCGCACTTCTCCACTTTGTTGTATTTGGCACTATTATTGCTGTAGTTGACACACAACTTTTGCTTGAGCAAATATTCACCATGAAAATCACCGCGCGCCTTCAACATGTCGCGATAGTTCATTTCGTAATGTTTATTACAATCGATTGGCTTCTCATCAAACTCATGTCCATATTGTTGATAGATCTCCTCCTTTTCGATGGTGAAATATTCGTTTTTGCTGCGCTGTAGTTTACCAATGATGGCACGGAAGAAGCGATTTTCTCGTTTGGCCAAATTACGTTCAAAACTCATTTTTGTTACCCTTTTCTCGTAGTCTTGAATTCGTTCGAGTAGGCGAGCGGTATTCGCGGTTTTAGTACAAATCGCCGACTGGTGGTAGCGGAAGGAGACAACAAAAATGAGAGGTCAAGTTGGGAAGAAGTGATGAAAAGGGGAATGGGTATGGAATGTGAAGCTGAATATGTGAATATCAAATTTAAAACAGCTCAACTACTAGCGAGAATATTAAATTTCAAAAATTAAAACTACTTTCGAAATTTAAGCAAAAACAAATGTAGTAATGTGTAAAGTGACTTATCTTGAGTCTTGAGTAATTTTTTTTTTTGGCAAATTCTTCAGTCAGAATTATCAAAAAATTGGATTTTCTTAAGGTAAAAATCTTAAAAATATTGTGTGAAAATTTGAAGTGAACCCGACAAATACTTTTCAGTTGTTCAACAATTAACAAAGGTCGCTCGGGCGCTCGAGAGAAAGTAGCTGGATGCTGCACGTATGAAAGTGGCAGATACGCGTGCTAACGATAACACTCGAGAAGGTAGAATGCTACGAAGGTATCAGCAAATCGATATTTTGGAAGCTGCTATGACGGCTGAATAACCATTATATGGCCAGGTTTTTTTTCTCGAAAACCTGAAAAATATTTCATGAGGTCGCCATATTGTTAATTTTGAAAAAAAAGCTTCGATCAGGCATAAGATTATCTATTAATAAAACAAATTTCAATCGGACAATGATTTTAGATGAATCTCCAAGGACTTGTGATGATCACCGCAAGGGACTTCTGGAGAAACGGGCTCCACACAAATAGCGATAACTTTTACAATTATTATTTTTTTTTTAATTTTGCTAAAGTCAAGTCGAAACATAATGTATTAATGCTGTGTTTTTATTTTTGTTAAATAAAGCGATTGACTAGCAAAAAAATGATTGAAAATCATCATTTTTTCGGGGCTCTGACTACCTCTAACCCCTTAAGGATTAAAAAATAATTTTGAAACTTCTGACAAAAATATTTATCTTTTATATTGGGCACCTCAGTATTGAGTGAAGCTTCTGATGAGCAGTTTTTCTAGAAAAAAGTTCTAATAATAGCAAATTTTTTGAAAACTCACTTTGAATTCACAAAAAAAATTCACTCCTGACCAATTGAAAACCACGTAATAACTCTCGTAATAGGGTTGCCATTTATATTTCTGCCCTAATAAAGGAAAAATGAACATTGGAGATGGCTGCAAACGGTTTTATTGTTTTTAAATCTATGATGATCAAAGTATTGATTTATCTTGAACCAAATCTCGAAGCACTTTATCCAGTCGCATTTCCAGAGCGTTTTTTTATTGTATGAGATCCAACGCGAACACACCTTTTGCACTAGAAGGGGATCACACAAAATCTTGTTGATGCTTGTCATACTAACACCCAAGCATGCTACATGACGATCTAGTTTAATCTCATTTCTCGTACAGTATCGGCATTTTCTGGCACAACAACTGACTTTGAACGAACTTCCCACAATTCAGCGGGCGCAACGAGCACGATAAATTTTATTGTATGAGTTTTTTTACAGTGCCAAAGGATGGTGCTTGTTCCTCGTATAATGATTTAAATTCGATGAATTTTTTGCTTGTCAATCCATCCCGAAAATAGTGAAAAATAATCGTACGAAAATGTGCACGGCTTAATTCCATTTTTTTCCTAGTTGAATTTTTAAGCCACACTGTAAACAACATTAATATGGCTCCCACATCAAAACCTTCTGAGTGCGTTTATAGTAAAAAACAGTAAAACTTTCCAATGGAAACGTCAGTTGGCACCTGACAATACTAGAAGTGGCTAAGGCCAGACCAAAAATAGCAACCCTCGTATATACTACCAACAGAGCATCTTTTAAGTAGAAAGCCCTGAGAGGGGTGGAATACAAGAAAGTAGCTTTTAATCGGTTTTTGTTGTTATAATGGTATTAGAGCTATAACAATTTGCGAAATACTTTGAGGGAATGCTGTTGGAATGTGACTACTTAGCATATTTGTAAGTTTTTGTTGTTGTATGTGTCTTCCTAATAAATGTAGGCCATCTTAGACCCGCTGTCCCGTATGTTTGTATGTTTGATGAATTTATTCAATTGGGAGCTGCTTATCAATTAAACTTAAGATTGGAGTAGCTTGGACAAAGCTGATGTTACCTGTCATGTCCGACCGAATGTCGCAGATGCTCCTGTCAATAAGTAGAAGGAACTGTAGGCAGATGGTTGGACTGATGACGGGCCACTTTCTATGGGTGAAGCACATGGAAAAGGTAGGCATCTCGAACAGTGCACTCTGCCCAGCATGTGGAGAGGAGGATGGGACGGCAAACCACTTTCTGTACGTCTGCCCGGCTTTCGCTCGAATCAGGCTTCGGGTCTTTGACATTGATGTGTTAAGAAGCGACCCCCTTGGCTCCTTGGCACCACAAGGATCTTCTCAGATTTCTTCAAAGGTCGGGTGGATTTCAAGAAAATTAAAAAGGGAAGCTGAATGCAGGACAATCGACTTAATGTTGTCTGAGTGCTGTACTTGCTGGTTTGTCCCGAAAAAAACTTCCCTTTGAATTTGTATGCGAAAAAAAGCAGGTTAAAGGCAGTTTTTCCGAAGCACAAAAACTTTACAAAGAAAATCATTAAAACTAAAAACTAACCGTCCTCTCGATGCAACGAAGGTATCTCTTGGATTTTCTTAGTGTCTACTTATTGGACGACTCTCGTAACTTAATATATTTCACGTCGTTAATTTCAAAATTGAAGTGAAATAGTGCGAAATTTTATAAAAAAAATTAAAGAGAAAATTTTTAAAATTTTTATATTTCGATCAACGATATGAAAAAGGATAACTAGAAATTGATAAGATTTGAGTGGATATGCGTATATATTTCCAAACTTTTTAGAAAATTTTTCAGGGAAGAGCCTTCTACAAATGTTTTTATATCTTGTGAACTTTTTTTTATATTTAGTACATTTAAAATATTTTATATACTGCAATTTTTTTTAATTCACAAACATTTTTTAAACAAGTTTTTTTTTAATATAGAATTTCCAAATCTATAGGGGTTTTTTCAGTAAGAGCGCTTCAACTTTTGAACTTTTTTGAATAAAACACAAACGATTTGACTTTTTTAACTAATTTTTTTTTTATTATCGAGTTTGAACATATACATTTAAGTATGAAATTCGATTTCTTTTGCATGACCACCGCGTGCACGTTTTACGAAGTCCAATCGTTGAACCCAATTTTCGACCACTCTTATGCATAAATCTGCCGAAATTCCAGCAATTTCGCGTTCAATATTGGCTCTGAGCTCACAAATCGTCGCCGGCTTGTTACTGTAGACCAATGACTTCACATAACCCCAAAACGGGACGGCTTGTAAAGTAGCAGCAACAGAACGATTATTTTCATACAAAATTTGCACGATTTGCAATCGTTGCTCAAGTGTGTAGCGTTCCATGATGAAAGGTATACTAATGAAGTTTACAAATGACAAGCGAAAAATAAAAAATATTGCGTCGTTCGCCCTCCCTATCGGAAAAAAGTTGTGGCGCACCTATTAAAAAACCCTATATTACAATGAGGCCTGCTCGCCAATCCCATTTGGTTGAAAAGCAAAATAATACGAGAACCTCCGCAGTCTCACAGGCAACAGTTTTGAAATAGAAAACAATGTAACGGCAAAAGATTTATTAAGTTTGAACATTATTTTCGGAACAGATCTGCATTACAGTTTTTTAACATAAAAACATCTCATATTTCGCAATGAGTACTTTAATTACTAAATCTTCGACGCATTATTATGTAGCTACTGAACATTAAAGACTACATAAAAAAACTTTATTTACTTCTACAGGTTCTGTCATGTTTTTGTTTCGTTTCCTCTAATATTATTATTTGGAGATCATTTAAGAGTCACTACTAATATGATCTGGATATTTTTTAATCGAAAAAAAATCTGATTAAAGTAAGCGTTGGTAAATATATTTTGGTGATCATAACTGCTTTTTGAATTTTTGCAAACCAATTTATATTCCATTTGTGGAACAACATCAAGATGCATACCACAAAGCTCGGCAGGAGCTCGGTCAAGCACCCAATAAAGGGTGTAAATGCCAATTATATACAATTTATTGATTGGAAAAATTTCAGCGACCAAAATGCATTCTTTGTACGCTGTCGTAATTGTTCTTGTTTTTGTTAGAGCAGAAAATACTCTCCAAACACATTTGCTGAAGAGTGGACTCCTTTAACGAATATCAAGGATATAAAGGTAGACATGACTGGCGTTGGAACATATAAAGTTTCGCATGGTAAATAAGTGCGTCGTGTACGTATCGACGTCTATCTACTCTCTTCTCTACTTCAAGTAAGAAACGTATGGAACTCAACATTGCAACAGCACCACAAATATCTAACTCAACGTTTACGTCGCTAATTCGGCGAAAACTTACTTGCATTTTGCTTAATGCATCCTGTTGTTCTCTCATTCGTTTTTCACATACCTTCGTATTCGAAAATTCTTTGTGGTAATTTTCTTCTGTGATTTTTAGAACATGGATTAAATTGTTATTGCCTTCCTTCAGTTTGGCATTGGTCAGACGAAGACTTTTCATATTTAGCTTCAAGCGAATTTCAGCAGTAATTGAGCGGGTAACGAAAAAGGAAAGAAGCGTAAAAGAGCGGGATTGAAAAAAAATATAACGGCGCTACTATAAGGTAACAACATCATTAGCTAGGGTTTTGCGTAAATTTCAAGAAACTGTACATTTTTCAATATAATATGTATGTACATATATTTGTATAAGTTTTTCATAATTTTCCTATAAATAATGCCGAATTTTTATATTTACTTTTAAAAACACCTCAAATACAACGCAAAATATTATCATTACTGCACCCAAATTAATAGGTACTTAACTGTTACGTGTAAATATTTGTATAATCACACTCACCTCCGCTGTCGCCATTTCCTTCTCCTTGTTCTCCATCGTTTCCAGCAGCTCAGCATTTTGAAATACCAACTCTTTTACTTTTTCTTCATATTCTTTGATTGCCTCATCGCGTTTTGCTATGATCTCTTCCAATTTCGAGTTTTGCATTTGCAACGCATGCATTTTACCCTCGGACTGTGTGACCATACCCTCAAGTTCACGAATCTATGTTTTCATTTAAGGAGCAGAGCGGCAGAATGTTGACAGTGTCAAAAGAAAAACAAAAATAAAACGGTGAGTTAGAGAAAAGTTTGTTATTTTAGTTATTTTATCTTTTATTAAATTATACGCAATAATAAATTAAGCAAAATTATACAAACTTTTTGTAAAGCATTCACATTTTCCGATATATCTGAGTGTCCGAGCAAATCATTCATAAAACCGCTGTGATGAGTCTTATCCAAATCGCGTTCCATCTACGATGAAAAATTAAAGTGAATGGATTAGTTTAGAGCCCCTTCAAAATGGCTTGAGACATTTTTGTATTTCAATATTTACTAATTAGTTCAGAAATATAAAGGGTTTTCCAATAACAGGTGTTATTTTGAATAGGTGAATAGCGCAATCTATCGAGAGATGCTTAAAGATTTTTTAGGACCGAAATTGAATGATATTGATCTCGGCAACGTTTATATTCAACAAGACGGCGCTACGTGCCACACAGGCCACGAAACCATTGATATTTTACGGGAAAAGTATCCGGACCCAGGGTCGATTCAAGACCTCAAAGATGGAATTCGTGAAGTTACCGAGGACATGGGGCAGCCACTTTGCAATTCGGTTATGGAAAATTTCATGAAAAGGATATTGGCCTGTAAGCGTGGTCGTGGTGATAATTTGTCTCATGTTATTTTCCACTATTAACGGCACACCTTCCTCTTTATAATGAAATAAACATCCGATCATTTATATATGTAACATTTTTCTTTGAATAATAAAATAACACCTCTTATTGAAAAACCCTTTATTTGTCGACTTTGCACACAAGAACTTAAATCGAATAGCTGAGCTACAATGGCTTTAGTTCTTTGAATAATAATATAAATCTGTTTTTGTTTGTTAAAAGCAAATCCTACTGAAGTAAAATTAGTTTTTTTGTCAAAACTCCTCAGACGTATAATAAGGGTATTCACGAACATAAGAGTTTATAGTTGGAAAAAATTTAAGCTAACAAAATTTCTAATTACTCGTACGACGTTAAATTACCGGTTCCAATTTTACATTTAATATGAATTGTGGTACAAAGTGGCGCAAAATTAATCACTCTATCGGAAGATTTACAATTTTTGCAAATGGCGTCGTACCTCAATCATATTTGACATTTGTCAACTGAACAGCTGCAGTATACAAACAGACAAGGAATGGAGCGCTGAGGTCAAAATAAAGACTTCCATCACGCGATATATATATATTTGTTTGTTTAGTAAAAAGTTGTTAAAAAAAAAAGAATGGATGAATAATTTGGCGTTATTGCAAGGGAAAATATATTCTCTGTAAGGCAAGAAAGAAATCAGAAATATAGAAACCACTATAGACATAACTGCTGACCAGTCGTGCGTAAAGAAATCGCAACTGCTCCTCCTAGGCGGTGAATTATCTAATTGCAAATAATCAAGGTATTGTATTTAAAAGACCGACAGCCACTTCTATGTACCTAATTGGTAAAAAATTGATTCAAAAACAAAATCATATGATTAATTTTACGCCACTTTTATAAATAATAAAATATTCATTAATTTCTCGGGGCAAAAACAAAATGTTAAAGCATTCACAAGCTTGGAAGGAATTTTTTTTGCATATTTTCCATCTTAAACGCAACCTAAATAATAAAATGATTACTTAGTTCATGAATACCCTTAATAATCAAAGCAAAATTTGGGTAGCCTGATTTACTTGTATTTTGAAATATTTTTTTTTAAATTAATTTTTTAATATTTCTCAAGATTATCAAGCAAATTCAGCAAATTATCTAAAAACGCTGCGTTTTTTATTATTTCTCAATCAATCAATAGTTTCATCAATCATTCGTCGTCAATCACAATAATTTCATATAATTTTAGCCAGTGCCTATTTACAGTCGACATTTTTTCATACTTTTTCTTTGATTAATTATCATAAATGAATTTATTTGCGTTTCAAATTTGTTCTTACCTCCAAAAATTGTATCTTCTGTTTTAGTTCGTCTATAAAGGCTTGTCCCTTGGTTTCAGTCTCTTTTTGTATTTGTTCCATGTGATTCATGGCCTGTGCAGCTTCCTTCAATAAATCTTGCTTCTCTTCAAGTTCCTTACGCAAAATTTCAATTTCAACCTGCATGACGAAGTAGTAGAATCCAATAATTTAAATGTGTTTAAGAACCTCTTAATTTCCCAACTCACCTTCGTATCAATCAGCTGCTTCATCAGCGACTCCGGACCCTCTGCATTTGATTGATGATAACCTGGCACACTTTCCTCCAAAAAATATAAGCGTAATTTTAGATTGAAATTCTCTTTACGTAGCGATGCCATTTGCTCTTCGAATTCGCGCACTGAACGCCCTTGTACAGGTGGCGATGACACGCCATGTCCTTGCAAGCTGACGCACGGAAATCCAACTCCATCTGCGCGAGAAAAAATGAAATAGAACAAAATGGCAATTAGCTTTTACTCGGCGTATTAACTAAGCTATACTATATATAAAATAGGCAAACTTATAATAACTGTTGTATCATTTTTGCGTTTATAAAGTTGGTCTAATTTTCAGTCAGTTTTTTTACCATCCCCACACAAATACGTTTCGCTTAGTGGCGATTGTGAGTTGCGTCTGAAAACCATTAACTTCTCTTTGGAGTCCTGTGAGCTACTAATGCTGGATCCACTTCGACGCATGGCGTTTGCAGTAGGTAAGTTTCTTCTTTATGTATCTATGTATGTGTGTGTATATTGTTCTTTTTCACTATATTTGACTATTTTGCTGGGCTTTAATGTGTAGCTGTAGTTCGTGTTGCTGTTTCTGTAACTATTGCGTGTGTGATGCGTTAGTAGTGGTCCCGAAATGCAGATTATTTCAACTATTTGGAAAATTTTCTTAAATATTGTTCAATTTAGTTTTGAAAGTATGATTTTTAGGCCTTTTATATTTCTTTTTTTACAATTCAAAACTGATTTTCAACCTAAAGTCAAACAAATTCCACATTTTTATGTACCTACTGAGTAAGATCACTTCAATAGGTAGGAAAAACAAGAGTAATAAGGGTGTTTTTTTGGAATTATAGAACATTCCTTGGACATATATACGTAGAAATGAACTATAAAGACAGCTGCCAAAGCCAAGTAGGCATTTGTGTTGTTGCTGGTATAAACGTATACAGTTAGACAGATATATACTACATACTACACCACTTCCCTTATTAAACTTAAGATAGAGCTGGGTTGCTAGAGTTGGGCTGAGAGTGTATAACTTCCTTCTGGCGGCAATTGGCCGAGATGTCTCAACCTCCGCGCTATAGCGTTAGATTCAAAGAGCAGATGTATTGGAGTCCCCGAGGATTGGTCGCAGAAATGACAGGAGTCAGTGCATTATATCCCAATCCTGTACAGATGACTGCGCAATCTGCAATGGCCTGTGAAAATGGCCGTGAGCATTCTTAGTTTATCCTTAGGAAGGGTTATGAGTTTCCTAAACCCCTTTTGATTGTACACCCTAGGAAGAAGTTCTTCTGGCGTAGCGCCATAATTTGGTGCCAGCTAATCTCCCTTAGCTTTAGCTCTTCACTCCCAAGCTTCTCCTTGATGGTATATTGTCCCATAGCAAGGAAAAACTCGCGTCGTATTGGTAACCAGGCCGCAGCCTTTCCAGCCAATGCGTCCGCTACTTCGTTCCGAGTTATATCCCTGTGTCCTGGGACCCATATCAGCCGGATGCGATTGTGCGTTCCCTAAATATTCAGTTTCTCGATACACTCAAGGAACAGCGAGAACTTAACCTCACAGGATAACAGTGCCTTGAGTGCCGCCTGGTTGTCGCTTAGAATGGCAATTCGCTCATTCTGGAGATTCCTGCGATTGTGCGTTCCTAACAAATTTAGTTCCTCGACACATCCAAGAACCAGTGAAGACTCAACCTTACAGGATGACAGTGGCTTGAATGCAGGCGTCGCTCAGAACGACAATTCACTCATTCAGAGAATTCCTGTCTAAGTTTATCTCTGCACATAGACAGGTGACATTAATTTCCGCTGGGAAGATGCTAGGAAAACTACCCATCGGCACAGAAGGCTTTGTTATGGTACCATTTATTCCAGCGCCTATGCCTTCTGGTATCTTGGAGCCATCTCTATACCAGTGTAGAGTACACTCTTGGAGTTTCCTGTACTAATTTTATACTTTATCGTCCAGTTAAATTCTTCTCAAATTTAATGACTTTAGTGATATCATCTCTGGGTAGCTGGGCAAGTGCGAGGTGCAGACTCAACGATTCCATATTCCTGTATTACATCGCTTTACCTTTACCGAAACCTTCCCTAGTAATATTCAACAGGGTACGCTTGGCTAATTGTTGAATAACTATGTGAAGCGGTTTTAGCTCAAGCGTCACCTCCATCGGCAGTCGTAGGGCGGTTCGCTGTCGTGATACACAAGGATGCTAAGCGCTGAAGATTAATCAGAGCTGACCGCACTGCCACAGAGTAAACATCTTTTTTAGGGAATTTTGCTGAAGTGACAGTTCTTGGCCAGATATAAATTCGGATCGTCTATAGACATTTTTATTCGTAAATTTGTCTTCAAATAATTAAAATTACTTTGAAAATGGGTTTAAATTATTATCATCGGTCCGTCCATACGTTACGGTCAATGGAACTCGCTACTATCGAAAGACGGTAATGAAAAATATCGATGCATATAAAATTAAGTTCCAAAGATAGCAATTCACGTAGAGTGGTCGCGAAATATTGGACAGACAGATATGACTGCTTGTGAGCAACAGCTCATTGATTTTTAAACACTACTGATATAATCTTAGTATCGATACTTTTGTTTCGATACTGAGTATATCGGTATTCGATAACTATGTGGCCAACTGATATGGCGTCGAGGAAACTAAATTTATCAGCTCTGTAGACGTCATACTGTACCAAACTTCTATTATGCGCTCATTGAGTATACAGTAAAGGTTTTTATTTATACCGATCCAAGTTAACCTCAATAAATGCTATTCTTCCTACTGCATATGCCGTAATAGCTCCCAAAACAGTTGATACTAAATTCTTCGGATTAATTGTAGTATTTTTTCCTACAAGCTTTTGCTCTAAATATATTAAACTGTGACTCATCTGAGATTAGTAAAAGTTTTGTCATGTCAAAGCATTTTCCAAGAAACTTTTTCTATTGTACTTTGAAACCAACAAAAATAGGGGGTGTATGTGAACTTTTGTCCTTAACTGTATATTCAACTACTCGTAAATATTCTATATGCAATACTAATTTGTACAACAGTTGAAAGTACTTATAATGCCTTTTTAATACATATAAATACTTATGTATACATATATGTGTGTATATACTCACATGGGTGCTCCATTGTAACATCCTTCAGTGTGCTCGGACTTGTGCTGCAAATGAAAATAGCAAAAAAGAAGAAAGTTGCATTTTAATTTCGAGGCATTTTCAAGTATTGTTCTAAGCTAGAAACGTCAGTAAACACATTCATTATATTGTATATGTATATATCTATGTATAAGTGCATATGTACACATGCATGGGAGAATGTAGAATTTGCAAACATTTTTCCAATTTACAATTGCGCCACTTGAAACGATCAAATTAAGGAAATAAACCATGAAAAGTACAACGAAACAAAGTTCTAAGTTTTATTGGCAACAAAAAAAAAACAACAACAAAAAAAGAAGTCATGCAAACAGCAGGCATGCAACGCAGTCAAGTTACATAGTAGTTTGTTAAGTTTTTTACGTGTAAATGTAGAGATGCAATAAGGAGCAAGCAACCAAGCAATCGTGAACGAGTGTGCACATACTTACACACTCACACAGTAGAGTTCACTCAGCACGAACAAATTCAATGCGTTTTCTTTGTGAGTAAGCGATTTTTTTTTGTATCTTCTTATCTTTTTTTCCACTTTATTATTATTATTATTTTTACTTTTCAATAAACGAGCCATGTCGTGGCATTTAGAGGCAGATGGGTGCAACACAGAACTGCCGATCACCCGTTGATCTCAACTGCGTGAATTATGAAAACTTTGAAAAAATTCGTAAGCGCAATGTTAGATGAGACCAAAGCAAATGTAATGAGGCACAGTAGGTGGGCGTATTTGAGGGCGAGTGAACATGTGCCAACCGAAAGTGATTGTAAGTATGGACGAGCAATATGTTTGACACTAAGTGTGGTGGTGGTTGGTACGTATGCTGGACGGACCAGCGCATGTCTACACGTCTCCACTTCAATGACACCGCGCACATTGCTGGATTCTACTTGGCCAAAGCTTGAGGAAATTTTCTAAAGTACATTTTAATTATTGCTTTACGGAAGTTGTAATGGAAATACCTATACGCCAGCAGCATCAGCAGATCGAGCTTTTTTTCTTAGAAAATGTCGACGTTTGAAAAACGGGGAAATGAGATAAGTAAACGCATTAGGGTTAGAACTTTGTCAGTTCACATGGAATGGTTTATAAATGGAATAGGAAAGTTATAGTTGTTGTTGTAACAGCATAAACATTTCCCAGAGTGGCAGTACTTGACCGGATATACTAAATACGATAACGACTGTCGTGGGATACAGTAATGATATTGAGTGGAATGCGTGAGAATGGAATACGAGAAATATTAGACCTCTTCTATTCGCCATAGCCCCGCTCGCTATCTCTATGCTCGTTTAAATTGACGAAAAATTTGCATACGAAAGCAACAACAAAGTTGTCGAGTAAGATTCGCCGCTAACGAGTATGGATATATGTAGTTCATTAGACGGACTGCCTTACCAACACATGTAACTTAAGGCAGCTATCTTACCGCGTTGCCGACATATGTACCAGTTGCTTCAACTATTCGCCACTTGCTAACTCTTGGCGAAAAGAAAAAGCCTAGTGAAAACAATTTATGGATTTGAAAAAAAGAAAATATAATGAATGCACAAAAATGAATACGAAAAATTAATATAAGAAGTTTAGAAATGAGATTGAGTGAAAAGCATACGCAAAATTTTCGAAACGAAAAAAATTAAGTGAAAGAAATGTAATGGATGCTCACAGGACACGTTTTTTTACATGTGTCAACTTGTAGTTGTTTTTATAGTAAAATCATAAACATTTCCCTTAAATGTTTGGAAAACGCTGCTGGAGTGACAGTCCTTGGCCGGATGTAAATCTGAGGCGTTCCGATAACGTAGAACCGACTGTCGTCTGAACGAATCAATTTTTGAACGGAGAGAGTTCTTAAGTACGGTTCATCGCTGAGTTCGGAATACGAAATTGTGCTTTTGATACAAACATATAAAACATAAAGTTGTTCGGGCAGAAAATCAAAATCAATTTGATTCGAACAAACGGTGCCCAACACATTTTCGTTGCGCTCACAGTGAGACTTCCCACTCAGTCGTGTGTAAAATTACCAACAAAAGTAGTTCGGACATGAACGGTGAGTCCGGCATTAGGAAAGTTATTACCCTATCGGAAGATTTATAATTTTTGTAAATGGCGTCGTAAGCCAATCATATACAAACAGAGAAGGAATGGTGCGCTGAAGTCAAAATAAAGATTTCCATCACTCAAAATCATTTTTTGTTTGTTTTTTAGTTATTCAAAACGAAAAATTGGTTGGTTAATTATGCGCCACCTTGTAGAAATGAAATGGAGGGGAATTAATTGTAATGGCACGTGAAAAAATTAAAAAAAAAGTAGATAGAGGTGTCTATTAGGAGAGGTGTCTATTAGGAGAGGTTACACTGTATTAATATAATTATCATTATTATTTGAAAATTTCCGCTAAACGAGCGATACGAGCGACGATACAAATGAAAACAATTTAATGGACGCTTATGGTCGGTGAAATGGTGCAGAAATGGAATGCAGTGGAACGTTTGGAAATGGCACATGGAAAAAAATTGAAAGGAATATATGGAAATGAAAGCAATATAAATATATATATAAAACCCATTGTGTAAAATTGTACAACTGTCAAAATGAAAAATGTCAAAGATGACATAAAAAAAGGCACCGTCCTGGAATTATTCACTACTGGACCTTAGTGTCACCAAAGACCACTTTTGAAAGACCCTTTATAAAAGCAAAAAAGTGCAACTCCCGCCCTAAAGTATTCGCGTTATTTGCGAAAATATCTTCGGCCTAGATGTGGATGAGTATTCTCGAGCTTATTTATTTATTTATTAAATTCAGCTCAATTTTTTTTGTGGTAAAATACAATTCTATTGATATAGCATAATTTTATTTGTTATTATTAACATAAGAACACATTGGGTATATTAGCACATTATTAATTCTCTTATTGTTTCCTCAATCTCTTTAGAGCTTCTCTTCTCATATCTTTCGCGTTACTCGGCCAATTTGCATGCATCCCATCCTCATTCAAAACAATCATCCACTTCGGTTAGCGTACGATTGCAATACAACGAATATACACTCCAAGCACTCCATCCCTGCCGCCGCTGAATAGTCCTAGCGCATTCCACAGCCACTGTGATATCATCCTGCAGCAAAGCGCTGCATTTGACATTGCACTCATTGAACGCATAATATTTGGTGCCATTGTCCGGCTGACACCAATAACGGCCGCTGATCTGAAACAGTCCATAGTCGCTGGAGCCATCCGCATTGCGATTGCCCACCACATGCGTGTTGTAGCGACTTTCATATTCGGCAATGCATAACCACAGCGACAGTTCCGATTTTGGCACATCCAAAATATACAATTCGCCGACGAGTTCGCAACGTTGCAGACGACGCATTTGAACGGGAGCGGGTCCGTGAACGAGTAACAGCAAAATGCAGCAAAAAATTATGGTGCTGGCGGCAGCTATAAACGGTGGCAGTGATTGTTGTGCGATTGGTGATGAGTTTTGGTATTGCCGACGGCGGCGATAGTGATGGTATTGACGTTTCATTTGCATGTCGATTTGATTGATGTATTGAAATAGGACAAGTTATTGATTGAACACGTCGAAAATTTATACGAACACGGATGTTATTAGCGCGGTGGTCACGCCGCTGGTTAATGATGTACTGAGGCGAGGCGCATCGTTATCGAATGCGTTTGGGGAAGTCGGCAGCAAAAGCAAAAGTTAAATTAAGAATTAATGTTGGCATAAAAGTAATAAAAATTATGGTTGAACCGGTTTTATGTATAGCGAAAATTCGTTGTGGAAATTACAGAGTGACTGTTGTTGTTGAGCGCGGCAATTGCATTGTGGACGTCCTCGCGGGCTGGTATTCCCCTCAACCAACGCTGATATATCACCGCTTTATTGTTGTGTGTGCGCTTGTCTGTCTGTGGTCATTGAAGTGTTTAATAATAAATATTTTAGAATTTAAGTGGCGTGAGAATTATTTATTGTTATCGGATTTATGTGCATTCATATTTGCATTGCACCGATAAGTATTCACAGTGTGAAAATCCAATATATACGAGTGTGGTTCAGTGCATCCATGATAATTTAAATAATACTCAATACGAAAAAAGCGTTTAACTTTTCAACATAATTTAATTCAATTTAATTTCGACGTATATCTATTTTCTAATACCTTCCATGCAATACGATTTCTCGAGGCGCTCAAAATGGGCTTAAACCTTGAGCATGGTCTTTACGATGGATCAATTCCTAGCCTCGTTCATGCAGTTTTTCCATTGCCACCGCGGCTTTGTACGACGATACGTTGTCTTGACTTTTCGTCGATTATTCAATATCATACCTAAGATTTTACCAATCATTATTTGTGTGGTCGCCAATCAGAGTGATGTATTACGTCGCTTGTGCTTGGTAGAAACCAGCCGAAATTGAGTAAAGCAGTGCTTTATCAGATAGTTCTTATCGATAGTGAGAGTCCTCATAATTATTTTCAAACTTCTGTATGACTGCCACACGCAAAAAAAGAAAAAAATACACAGATCAGTCCAATAATAAGGATACTTTCTTTTGAAATATATTTCTTTTCAAGCCAAATGTTGTATTTGAGTTGGCAATTTCATTTGTTTTACTTTTCAAGGACTTATTGAACCATCCTCGTATTAAGTATATTCTTCAAAAGCATAAAAATCGTTGAGCATCTGAAAGCAAGAAAGCATGTGAAATGACTTATGGAAAAAGCTTAGGAACTATCTGGTTCTAATTTTTTTTTGTTATTTTACGCGCGTTAGGCAAAAGCTAGGGTATTTACTAAAGGCACTATAATTAGACAGGTTTGGTCTAGAAGGAATGAGCACAGGACTAAGCCCCTCAGCAATCTAGTTGGGAATCCCATTAGTACAGTTGTCAGTATTATCACCGAGCACTGCCCAATGGAAGCACATTTGAAACATATGGGAAATGACTTCTGTCGCAGCTGCAGAAACGGAGAGGAGGTGGAGATTGTTGAACACTCCTCTACCACTCCTGCCAAAACGCGATATCAATTTCTAAACTTTTACTTCTTTGGATGTCTAGCAGACTTGGTATCGGCAGCCATTCACAGCATTTTATTGTTTGTCCGAGAGACGAAGTGATTTCACCACGATGATAATGAGAGGGAGAACTAGAACTCAAACTAGTGATATCACAATAGGCCTCTAGGCCTAAGTGGGCCCCTCTCCATCGTTCTGAAGAGAGGCAACACTACTAACTTCCCACGACTATTGGCTTTACGTTACCGAAACGTCCCGGGTTTATATCCGGCCGAGGACTGTCACTACAGCAGCATTTCCCAAACATTCATGGGGGAATGTTTAAGATGTTACAACAACAACAACAACTGCTACTACAACAACTAAATTCACTAACCAGCCTTCACCTCTGCAAAATAAGGCGTATAATTCTGAAGAACGTGGAACGAATGTTCGTACGAATTATTAAAAGCTGGATATTAAATTAAGACCATCATTTCATTAACTTGACAACTTCCATGGTGCCTAACGATTGCTGCTGTAGGTAAGTATTAATACGGCAGATTTGTAGCGTCTGAAACCGACATTTGCTGTTTATTCTCATGGTTTCTTAAATACTTATCTTCAGTAGATCAGAAATAGGTTGGCAGTTGTATAGGTGAATCTAACTCACTGATCCTTTTCGAATAGGATCTCCCACCATAAGACTACCACTTTCTATGGCTTCGAAACACAGCCTATATGATAATGTCATCAGTAGTCGTCATTCGACCTGCCTCCCACTCTTGTCTCGTTGGATGATGCCGAAGTCGCAAACCGAATTAAACGTTTTTTTAATAATATAGAATTGTTCCTCTTCAATCTTCTTTAAAGATAATCACTTACACATAGTTTATTGATTTCCACTTTTGGACTCCACAAGGTGTCAAACACCCGGTTTTCTCAAAAATACCGTGTTTTAGCGAGCTATGCTAGTACTTTTCTTCGCTTGTAAGTATGCAGCAAGTCACGCTTATCATTTCATTGCCCTAGCACATGCCTGCACTTCTCAAACATCCCATGGAATGGTAAATTGAAAGCGTACAATGCGTGTGCAGGGTGAACAATATGAAGTGTTACCAACTTCACACTCTTTGTATCTGTAAAACAGCTCATGACATCAACGTCAAAATTGTTCTAATGACAGTTCAATATATTGTTTATAAGCCATCAAAAGCATTTGCGTCTCAGTTTTGTTGAATTTTTTTTCTGTGATGGAATTCAAACGTAATAGTGTGATTGCGTTATATTTGGCTGGAAAATCACAACCAGCCATTGTTCGTGAGCTCAGTCACCTCAAAGTGAATAAAATGTTTGTGTATCGCACTATAAAACGTTACAATGATACTGGTAGCATTGCAAAACGCTATGGAGGTGGACCAAAAAAACCGTAACAACGCCAGAAATGGTTCGGAAAGTGAAGGCTCGACTTGAACGAAATCCACGTCGAATTGGAAGAAAAATGGCCAAAGAACTGAAAATATCGCAAGACAGCATTCGATGCATATTGAAAATTGAGCTCAAGGTCAAGGCTTACAAATTCCAAAAAGCACACGATCTTTCACCCCAGCAAAAAAAAGTTCGGTGCGAAAGAGCAAAGGAGTTGTTGCGCTTGCACGAACGTGGCGAATTTCCTAACATTGTATTTTCTGATGAAAAAAATTTCCCAATTGAGCAGTTCATAAACACTCAAAACGAGCCTACGTAAGGCCACTCAAAGCAATTTCCCATCGCAAGTAAAGGTTTGGGCCGCAGTAACCGCTGATCGACGCTCTCCAATCGTTTTTATCGAGCCTGGTGTCAAAGTGAATGCGACTTATTATCGGGAAAATTGTTTAAAAGCCGCTTAAGAGCCGTGGACACGCAAACATTTCGGTGTTAGACCATGGACGTTCCAACAGGACTCGGCACCGTCTCATAAAGCTCGTGTGAACCAAGAATGGTTAAAAAATCATGTTCCACACTTCATTTCGTCCACACAATGGCTTTCGAATTCGCCAGACGCAAATCTGATATACTATTCCATCTGGTCCATTTTGGAGAGCAAGGTGAGGACTAAAAAATATGCCAGTATGGATACGCTGAAAAAAGCGATTATACGAGAATGGGCCAAAATACCTTAAGATCACATTCGTGCAGCATGCAACTCATTTTTTGACCGTTTGAAGGCTATAGTCAAGACAAAAGGTGGTCATATCGAGCTAAAGTGAATATATGTTAAAATTGTTATCATTTTTCAACATTTTTTTCTTTGAAATCAATCAAAAATAATTTCTGAACTATACCCACAATCATACGTTGCTCCATCTTCATGCTTTTCTCCATAGAGTCCCATAAGCCGCAAGTTTAAATAAATTTGGGGAATGGTTAACTTGAGAAATAAATGAAATAAATCAACGCGTAAAAACGAGGTTATACGAGCACCTCATACACCGCATCCGCTCAATCCATTATCTCATCATTCAGACTGATCACCCGTTTGTGCATGCATTTTCGATGTCTCTTTTTCAGCCTTTCTCTAATTTATGCACAAATATTTTTTACCCTTTTTCGATCTGAAAATTTAATTTCTACTACCGTAATGGAATTCTCATTTCCATAAATGGCGAATGGGGTTATTAAATATGAAAAAATATCCACATACATAAGTAGCAATAAATCAATTTTTTGAATTACCATATAGAGAAATACGTGCAAAATAAATTTATACGCTTAGGATTCTTTGCAAAACAGAAGTGATTAAAAGTTCATTACAGACGACCAAAATATTTCGAAAACAACTCGCACAATCACCTAATTGTCCAGTGAAGCCAAACCACAAAGAGACGACAGCAATAGGTCGCCAAGCCTTTAACAATTTTTTCTTTATTATTACCTACTTTTTCATTGCAAAAGTCGGCAAAAGGCGTTGGGTGGGTATGGAAAAGTCATACAAATGTACATATTTGGCGAACGCACTCTATTGCTGCGCATTTAAATGTAGATCAGCAGTCTGTCTGCGAGTTCAATGCACGCAATGATGCGTAACATTCAATTTCGTTCATAGAATCAAGTAACAGTTGAAATTCATTTTTTTTGTTTGTTCTTCCTTTTAGTTTTGTTAGGCGTCCCCAGTCCCCATATCGCCAATGCTTCGAAGGTGACTACAAATAAATGCTGTTTGAACGCCACAATTTATAAATAAACAAAACAAAAAACATTACCCAGAGTTGTCAATATGCATGGCACCGTTTGAGCGCGCGATACGTGTGTGTAGACATGTCGTAAGAGGAAGAAAAAAAAGCAGAAGAAAAAAGGAGTATAAAAAGGAGATTGACACGCAAACGTAGCACTCACAAATTTATACAAATCGAAGGCTGGGGTATCAAATAGGCATCAGTCAGAACATACAATATGCATAAAGCTTAAGTTACACAAACCACATTGTAGAAAACAAAAATAAACTAAAGAAACCCAGCAAACACTTTCTGTTGTGGACCTTGAGAGTCGGAAAATTGGTCATAGGAAATGTTCTGTGACTTTAGAAGAAGAAGATAATAGAAGAAAAGTTATGAACAATCTTAAGGTATTTCAGTAGGTTCTCTGACAAGGCGAGTTATCAAGAGAAACCTTCTGATTTCTGGTTTCGACGATTGACAAAAAAAATAGAAGACTTGAGACAAATATCGTCAAATACTCCCCGGAAAAGTAGTGAATTCATCGCTTAGAGAATCGAAAAAATATATATATTGTGTTCCTTTTGATAGGCTTCAGTCAAAGAACTTCTAGCACTCCCTCTAGAAGAGTATGGGATTTATTACTCCGATGGTCGAAAAAAAAGTAGTGGATACATTGCTTCGCCGGTCGAAATGAAGAAATATTTGCGTTTTTTGATAGACTTGAGACAAAAATCGTCAAATACTCCCAGAAAAATAGTAAAAACAACGCTTTGAGAATCGAAAAAAAATTAAAAACATTGTGTTCCGTTTATATATTTTTTATAGGCCTGAGACAAAGAACTTCTAGCACTCTCTAAGGAGAGTACGGGTTTTATTGTTTCCACAGTCGAACAAAAATGTGTTTGGGAGTTTTGGGACAAATTTGTTATTAGTCATATTATTGGCGTAAAAAATAAAAAAACAAATTCTCCATTGTTTTTTTTTTGTTTAGACTTGAGAGGAAAATTTTGTCAACCTCTCGTCCAGAAGAGTAGTGGAAATGATCTTCCACCATCCAAATGCCGACTGGGAACAATTATAAAAAAAAATATATACATACATATATTAGCTATACAAAAAGAGAAATCAATGTGTGTGAAGCAGAAAAAGTAAAATGAAGGAGGAGTACGTACTTGGTTGAATGGTTTGGTTTACTTCTATTTGTATACTTTGTGCATTTCTATTAGTTGAGGACCACCACTTTGGTAGTTTACAGGAGCACAAATAATATGCCAGCATCACATACAAATGGGTAATGAGGTGTTAAGAGATTTGACGCTTGGCATAAATCCTTATATGCATGTAGAATCGCCCAAAAGTATTCTAAACAATAAACCATTCAAACAAATGTGAAAGAACACTTGTTTACATTGGACGCTTTTGGCCATTGCAAGGAAAGGGCTTTTGCCTCCAGCACCCAACCGTTATGTATGCACATGTGTGTACATACATATGCACTCATCAATCTAATTGCCAACATAAATTGGTAGCAAACCGACAAATTGGTCAAACAGCAGGCGATGCTTCTGTTGGGTCCGGCCAAAGTTTTGTTTTATTTCGTTTTTTTTTCTTTTTTAATTTTCTATATTCTTTTTTACTTTTGTTTACCAAATTTCATGCAAAGTACACATGTCTTGGTTGTTTTTGTTAGTGCAACATATTTCTTTGTAATCACATTCGCTGGGCGTTAAGTGATGTTCAAAGAAATTTATTACCGCATCGATTACTTGGGATTTTACAACTGAGTAAGGGAGCTAGTGACCCAATAAATTCTATAAAATGTAGATAAAAAAGTATTTGAGTTGCACACGATTACTTCACTTCTTTATTGTGATTAAGGAAAGTGAATGCATCATAGAGCAAAATAATTGATTGAACTAATTACACATCAAAGGGTAAGATAATGGATTAAAGTGCTAAGAGTTTCGATTCGAATGCGCTTGGAAATATGGTTTTTTTTTTCGGATTACATAACCAAAAGGAATTTATAAAATTCTAAAGTTCTTTTTGTATGCCACGAAATAAGGAGACTACTCATAGGAATGCCCTACATTGCAACTGGCATTTGCTTTCAAGAAACGCATACTCGCATTAGATGCGCAATTAAGTTTCCGGGCTTGACACAAAGGCCCTTATTAGGAGTTGCATTCAATTTTCGAGCTTCGCTGGTTATCGATTGATTGAATTATAAATTCACATTATCAGCAATGCAACCCTGTAGAAATTTTTGTAGAGCACCAAATTTTCTGCTGAACAGAATTTTGCTTTCGATGCTGTAGCAAAGTGCGCGTAATTATTTTAAATTTTTTTATTAATTAATGCAGGTCTGAAGTTGTAAGTACCAAATAACAGCTGGAAAAGCGCGAGTCGCAAATGCAAAAAATTATTTAATTTGCAAAACAAATATGTTTTAAGGTTCAGTCGGCAAAAAATGTGAAACGAATTTGCGCAGGAACTCAATTGCTTAGGACTGCCTATAGGAGCGACAAGATAGTGGATTGAGGTGAATTATAGTGGTTTTTGATTTCTTCTAAATAAATTCTAGTTTTGGTCTTTTCAAGGGCGTGCCATCAACACAGCCTTATGGAATTATTCCTAGAATCCTGCATTTGTTATAAAAATGGCTCTGTGTATATTCATTCATTTATTTATTCATTTATTGCGTTGGTAAATTTTATCCATATTTGGCAAATAATACTTTCCAGGTCATACCGCACTTCTAACAGCACCATAGACAACGTTAGCATAGTCGTTCCCCGACAGGTCGTTACCGCAACGACCCGGTTTTACCATATATCCGGCCAGGGCTGCCACTCCAGCAGTACCTTCCGTACATGAATGCTGAATATTTTGCTGCTACAACAACAACAACGTGAGCATAGACCAAGTATATTTTCGTTGCCAATACTCGCAGAATAGCAGGACTGTTGCCAGCTTTAAATATTTTGAATAGACTTAGCTCAGGTGCATTACTACAGCAACATTTCTGTAGTAGATAGCAGCTCCACAAACACTTCTTTAAATAGCGCAGAAGTTTTTTATAAGAAAGCTGTAAGGAATCTTCCATAATGCTATGTGTGCCAATATATTTTAGAAAGACTGCACTTGCTCGGTATAAAACATTTACAAGGGATTGGAAGTGTACTTCAACCGTTTTCTACTTCTAACCAGTACCACTAAACTCTCATTGGCATCATCATCGAACCCCACAACTAATTTTTACCAACTTTTTAACAACTCTTTCTTTCTTTTTCTTTAATATAAATAGAATACAGAAATAATCTATTAATGATTCACCGAAGCGAGCGAAATTCACAGTGACTAAATGAGAATTCGTTCGATTAGCTCTTTCAACCACAGTCGAAGATTGAACGCCGCTCATAATAAGGGCCATAGTTGTTGCTGTGACTCTTATTGCTGATTATATGTATATGTATGTTATCTGGGTTTGACAGCGGTGACCTCGACTTCGCTGATAAAGAGCGCTCTGGAAGACCAAAAATATAATATTTGAGGACGCCGAACTGCAAGCGTTACTGGACGGAGGACACGTTACCCAAACTCAAGAACAGCTTATGGAGGCATTAACTGTATTTTTTATGTTTTTTTAAGTTCCGAGTTTTTACAAATTTTTTCCCCCCAAAAAAGTACATCAAAGAATAGAAGAGTCTGCATAAATATGTTGGAAAATTTAATTAAAAAAAAAATAAAAAACTAAAAAAAAAAAATAAATAAATACGATTTTTGATGCACTTTTTTTTTGGCACATAGAGTTAAGAAAATTTAAGGACGCCGAACGGCTAGCCTTACTAGTCGGAAACGTAACCCAAACTCAAGAACAGCTTATAGAGGCATTAAGAGGCACTTTCTTTGAAAGTGGTGTAAGTCCACTTTGACAAAAAATTGGTTAATGATAAAAATTAATACAATTTACTATCTACTTTATAAACTTTTTCCAAAAAATTATGTTAACATTTTCATTGCTTTTATCATTAACTAATTTTTTGTCAAAATGGACTTACACCACTTTCAAAGAAAACGGCTCACTTTTTTACTTTTTGCTGACTTTGAAAGTGGTGTAAGTCCTTCTGAAGACATTAAAAGTATAAATTATTGTTAATCACACTTAAAAAATGATTACATTATAAATTTAAATAAATTTAATATTTAAAAAACCTAAAATCAGTGCTTTAACATATTCCAATATTTTTCAAACCATTCAAATGCAAGCCCTTAAATATCTCCATATAATATAAAATGGACTGACACCACTTTCAAAGAAAACGGCTAAACATATATATTTTTTTATGTTTTTTTAAGTTTCCGAGTTTTATAAGTAAGTTTTTATGAGTAAAATTAGTTTTTAAAAATGATTTTTTCCAAAAAATTACATCAGATAAAAGAAGAATATATTAGAAATCTGCATAAAAATTTTTAAATATTTAATTTTAAAACACAAAATTAAAAAAAAATGCAATTTTTAATGCTATTTTTTTTTCTTTTTGAAAGATAGATTTAAGAAAACTTGAATAACTCAGCCGAATCTTGACTGATTTAGACTTCTAATAGCCTAGACATACGGTGGCGTTAATCGGGATTAACGACTTACTGCGGAATTATCTCAGGAATTCAGTGCAACTAATGCGGATTGACAACCCGTCTTAATTCTCATAATTTTAGCGGATTAGGGGAATTCTCGATGTGAATGAAAAATAATAAAGCTTTTCAGAGAAGAACAAAAAAGAATGGCTGTAATGCAAGTTTGCAATCCCCCCTTTCAAAATTACATTAATTGTTTTAATGTTTCGGAGCAATTAAAAAAATTGAAATTTAAGATTTTATTAAATAAGTTATTATTTCCTAGTATTAGGCGGCTAATACCCGTATTTGTTGCCTGCGATCCATCTTTTACTGGCAAAACTATCCAAGTTGCAAATCAGCCATTCCCTAATATGCGTAACAACCGTCTGTCACACTACAATTTTAATGAGAATTAATTGCGCCGGTAATCCTGATTAACGCCGCCGTCTGTCTAGGCTATACGGTTTCTTTGGAAACATATTTTTCACGATTTATCGGTCCAACCTACGTAAATCTTAATATTTTCTCGAATTATTTTAGTAGAAGTCTTAAAATATAATAAATTTTTATGAACAAATTTCTTAATACTTAACAAAGAGCTTAACTACTCAAGAGGTAATTTTCAATTATTTAAATGTAAGTATTTTATATTTCAATATTATATATATTTTTTGACACTCAAGAAGTATTAATTTAATTTGTCACTTAATCGTCAATTATGCAGCTCTGTCAAATTTTTATTATAACTTCAAAAGCCATCGCTCGATCTAAGATTTATTAGCTTTACAAGTAGTAAACACGCTTGCTTTACGATAATATTAATTTATTCACTAATTTGCCTTTTCACCGCTCGAGTAGCGAATATTGCTTTAATAAGTTAACAAAAGTAGATTGTATGCAATTATTATGATTCTCGCTACGTGCCGAAGCCACGGGGTGTCGGATGATGTTTAGCCCGTGTTTGAGTATTACGTACCTATTGTTGGTGGGAGATTTGAATATGAGCACGGCGCGTCGTTAACTCACTTTTCATTTGCAAATAATTATTGCTCACTTCAACACGGAACGCTGATAATGTACAGTAACTTTGAGGTCAAGACAATTTAGAACACTACCGCATATTGGAATGTTGTTCGCTGATCACAACATGGATTTTTGTACGCAGATAAAAAAGGGTGTAGTAGATTAATAAAGATAGCAATAGCATGTAAATAACTACGATATAAACAAATACAAGATGGCGCAAAATTAATCATCCTATCGGAAAATTTGTGATTAGACACCTGCTTGTGAACTAGACACCTGCAGTATTCAAACAGACAAGCAATGGAACGCGTAAAGGTCAAAATAAAGATTTCCATTACTACAAATCATTTTATTTTATTTAACTAAAGTTATTCAAAAACAAAATTGGATGATTAATTTGTGCCACCTTAACTACCTAGTTGTGAAATGCATATGAACATTTTGGAAACAGAAAATCGAAGAAAGTCTATCACGTCGATTCTTTCCCTGTTGAGCATACAAAGCGTGTATTCATTTTGAAGGCATCAGCTCCCAGGGTGATCCTGCAATTCGCGCCATCTACCGAGATCAGCCTCCTTAATCAGAAACCTTAATACTACATATAAGATTGTATTGAGCTTATCGTGTGAGAAACTGGTTTAGATCTACAAATGGTTTGTTCCAGCAACTGAGGCATCTACAGTGTTTCAAGATTTTTCCCATGGCAGAAATGTACTCGAAAGTTTGCGATTGCCGTCCTAGGAGTGAACTATATTAAAAACAGCTTTGTCCATCATTTATAACAAATGGGAGGCCGTACACCCAACAAATAATGCAGGCGCCAAAATCACGTTACCAATGGCATGTATAAACTTTGAGCAGAGTAGCCTTCTATTTTATTTCTGTATTCCCTGATATTTACTTTTAGAAGTGCTAAAGAACTATTATAAAAAAATTTTCTGCACATATTATCGCTCTTTGTCGGAGCATAGGCCGCTTGTTTCATATATCGTTCGTAGGTCCGTTATACAGAACAGGAGGCTGGACAACAATAGCAGCCGCTGGTGCGACGATAAACCGCTGGGCAACGATAGACCAGTGACCTCCACTTGAGAGGTCTCAAACTCTTCATTGATTTGTTTTGTATCGGATTTTTAAATAGGAAAATAAGGATTATTATTTAAATACAAAGACTCGATTACATTTTGTACGATTTGACAATGGCAAAAAACGGAAATGAATATCTACTCCGATAGTCAAGCGGCCATTAGGGCTTTGGACTAGATGACAATGGGCGCGAAACGGGATGGCGGGATTCGCATCAACTCAACGGCACTTGGGAAGTACAGCAACTTCTAAGATCGCGAGACTCTCTCGTTCCCACGACAGTCGATCCTATGTAACCAGAACGACCGGGATTTATATCCGGCCAAGGACTGTCACTTCAGCAGCATTCGCCCTATCTGTATGAGGAATGTTTATGCTGCTTCAACAACATCATCGCAAGACTCTCTGGCCACGTGTGGATCGGAGGCGCTCAAAGAATCTTCTAAGGTTAACAAAGCCGCAGCTCTCGAATTTCAGGATGCTATTAGCGCTACTTGATCAGATAAGGAAAATTGTATCTAGGTTAGTTGCATCGAGCACAGATCGACATGCTCAAAGATTGAACGTACCTCATTTCTACTATTGCAGAAGCTGCAAGAATGAGAATGAAAGAGTCTGTCAGACAGGAGTAGTATCCTACTGTGGTATCACAATGGGCCGGCAATCTACAGGATCTATGCATGCTGTGAGACTCGACATACTTGTGAGTCCATTGTGCGTCAGTTCTACGAAGAATGAAGTGAAATCATCTCAGCACCTTCTCCTTAGTTATACTACTTTCGCGGGTCTAAACTGTTGACACCTTAGCTCTCACTTCTTTGCCATCTACGCCAGTTGATGAAACGGTTGACACAACCGTAAGACAGTCATCGTTCAGTCGTCATCCACAATTGAGATGTGTTGATTTTAAAGTACACAATGACACACCCTTTTAAAATATTAACCCAAGTATTTACATGCAAATTTACATTTGCAAATCTCTCGCTTTATCAGCTCAAATAAACTCAAACTCTGGGGCACTTTCAATTGAATACTCGTAATAAATACAACAATAATACAGCGATAAAGAAAGACAGCCAGGGAGCCAGCCAGCCAGCCAGGCATATATGGATATTTGAGATAAATTTATGTACTTCATTTCAATGCACTTTTGAAGCGAAATAACTACAAAATAAAGAGATAAATGTTACAGAAGTGAAGGAAAGCGTAATCGGTCGATAAATGTGCACATATTTATAATATGACTACGTAGGCGTCAGTATGTGTGTGTGTGCATAGCGATCGTGCTGTTTTCCTAAATAGACATTCTATTGTGTTGTATGGAACTAATAACACACTAAAGCAGAGATACAACAAATCTTGAAAGTTCAAGAAAAGAGGATGCAGTAAGTTCTTCTTTTCTTTTAACTAAGTGAAAATGTACATAGTTTACATAATTTTTATGGCTTCCCAAAAGAAAGATTAGTTTAACCAGAAAAATTAACAATCAATTAAGTTATTATAATTCAATGGAAGATACAGTGGAAGTGGGAAGAGGAAACGGAAATAGTATGTACAATTCCATAAATACGCATGTTTGCGAGTGTATTACATTAAATGAGCTATGTATCTGTGTATGTGCATCTATTTAGTTATGTGCATTAAAACAAGCGCACGTGGTGCGTAGCACGCGCATTATACCAAGAAGTATCTACTTTTGTGGTTTATGGCAAATGCACTTACGGACAAAATAATAGAAAAGCGATATTTAGAACAGTTTTAACTACTTTTCTTTTGTTGCATAAATTTTCGTAATTTTTTTTTTAATAAAAATATAGCTCATTCCACAACAAATATCATATAAATCAAAGGGGGAAATTGAGCTACATCGTCAAGAAAGACTTTTATCAAAAATGAGCGAGAATTTTGAGCGACTTCAAGTTTGCACTTTATTATACTCAAATTTAATGGGCTATTAAACTGCGTACCCACAACTTTTTTATCTAATTAAAAAAATTGGAAATTAAGATGAAAATTTGTCACATTTTTATAAATCTTGTAGAAAGTTTCTATTTTTCGATTAGCGATACTATTATTTTGTCCATAAGCATGTGTATGTATGTATGCAGATAACTGTTGTGGGCATGTAGGGCACAGCACATTGGAACTTACTATGCAACAAACGATCCAGAGGCATATTTATATGAATGTTTGTAGTCGGCAGTTCTCTGTTGTTTATGCAGACGGAATGACGTGCAATCCAATAGGAAATATTAATAAAAACCTTTTTATTAAAAAAAAAAATAAAAACCAAATAAAGAAGAATAAATAAACGAACGGACGCGACAGTTTTGGCGTACCGAAAAGCTAAAATTAACTGTATTTCAATCGTTTACTTTGCACTTGCAGGCGGCATGAGACGAATTTTGGTGCACTCTTGTCTTTTTTCTTTCGTCCCTTTTTGTCGCAGCTTAATTTGAAGAGTTCTAAAATGTGGCATGTACCTCATGATGCATTCAATATGACTAAAATCGTGTTTGATCCCTTATTATTTACCAGGTTACAAAGATTTGTTAATACATCATATCTGTTTAAGGACAGGACGGGCCTAAGAGATATTAATATACAGTAGATTCTGTTTTTATGCGGTATATACGTTCCGCAAGAAACAGCATAAAAAAAGCTACCAGTTCTATAGTAAAACTATAGATACGTTTCAAAAGTGCTAAGAACCGCATAAATCTGAAATAATGTAATAAAATCGCATAAAAAAAGGGTGCTAGTCCCATATTATAACTATAGATACGTTCCATAGACCGCATGAATCTGAAATAATTAAATAAAATCGCATAAACAAAAAATTGTATTTCTGAAAATTATATCTTTATTTAAGAAACGTCAGAATCGAAAAATAAATTTACATCGTCAAAAATAGAATCAGACAATACCCGCATGTTGCGCATTCGTTTAGGATTTGGCGTAAAATCACTTCCGTCACTTGAGGAAATGTACACGTCTGATCTGGATGGTGATGCAGGCGGTTCCATACTTGTAGGGTTAGCATTTTTGATATAATCTGTGATGAGTTTTTGCTTAGCTGGTTTAGAATCTTGTTTATATGTACAATTCCCGATAGGTCGACATGCATTTTTTAATTAAAAAAAAAAAACGCACTATTTCAAAACCGCATAAAAACAGAATCTACTGTATTTATAATTGATGCATTAATCATTTATTAGGCGCGGAGTTTTCCTGCGTCTTGATATTAGTCTACAAATGGAGAAGCCTACAGTTTTATGTCGCCCCCGAATGACAGTTCTTATGAGATGCTTTCTTGATAGCAGAAATGTACTCAGAGGATTGCCATTTTATAAAAAATAGTATAAATAGTTGTTTTGAACATTTGTGAAAAGAAATTAAAAAATTTCGATATGCAAACATTTCATACCAAATTTACGGAAAAGCGCATTCTACCAAAATTTTTTTGAAAAAAAAATTGAAAATTTGAAAAGAAAATAAAAAAAAAACAAATTTGAAAAAATATATAATATACCTATATTTTTAAAAATTTCATATATCCTGAAATTTTTTTTTAATTTTTTAATTTAATTTTTAATTTTTAAATAAAAAACAAAAACAATTAAAAAAAAACTAAAAACCAAATTAAAAAACAAACTAAAACGAAATATTTTAAAATATTAAAAACAAAACAAATTAAAAATAATAAAAATAAAAAACTATAAAATACATTTAAATTAAAAAAAAAACAATGAATACATTTGAATTAAAAAAAAAACCATGAAATACATTTAAATTAAAAAAATTAAATACATTTAAAAAAATAATAAACAAAATGTAAATAAAATAAAAAACTAACATAAAATAAAATAAAAACAAATAAAAAAACTTAAAGAAAAACAATAAATAAGAAAAAATTTAAATAACTAAAACAAAAATAAATAAATAAATATAAAAAAAACTTGAGAAAAAAAATTTAATTAAAAAGTTTAATTAAAATTTTTTGTATAAAAAAACTTGAATAAAAATAATTAATAAGAAAAATTTTAAATAATTAAAAAAAATTAATCAATATAAAAAAAAATTGAGACAAAAACAATGTTATTTAATTACAAAAAAAAACATTTTTATAAAAAACCAAAAAATAAATTTAACAAAAAAAATGTTTAAATAAAGATATGTAAACAAAATCGTTAATACAAAAATAAAAAAACTTTAAAAATATGTTGTATTCCCATTAGACATTGGAGCAGTCACTCACAAACCCACTCGACAGACAGCAGAAGTTGCGTTATAAAAAATACTGACTGTTCTAGCCGAGCGTAGAAACATATTTTTAACAGAGACATAGCAACTTAGTTTTTAAATAAAATACAAAGCAATAAATTGATATATCGAGGGCTAATATTTATTCCAGATGTAGTATAGTATGTAGTAAAACGTGTTAAATTTATGTAACGCTCATATCACCACTGCGAAATTTTTTTTTATGCTGATTTTTTCCCCCCACCGTCTCTCTTTCACGCATATCGGCCAGAACGTTTCGGCAATTTCGCGTTCGATCTTATTTTTGAGCTTCACTAACATAGTTCACTTTGAGGTTACGTTAAAATGAACAATTGAGAGTCAAGATGTTAAATTACAACCGAAAATTGCAGTAAGCGCTCTTAAACTTGCGAAAATCGACTTTAAATGTCGGTAGTAATCTATAAATCTACAACGTGGCGCAAAATTAATCAACCCATTTTGTTTTTAAATAACTTTTTTATCAAATAGAATAAAAAAAATATTTGAATGTTGGAAATCTTTATTTTGATCTTTACGCGTCCAATCACTAAACTGTTTGTATACTGTAGCTGTCTATTTCTCAAGTGTCAATAATATCATAAATCTTTCCATGGTGTGATTAATTTTGTGCCACCTTGTATTTTAAAATGATTTTTTGAAATGCCCTTTTGTTTACTTTTGTAAGTGTTAATTTTGAGAACAGTAGGCACCGTTTTTGATGAAATTTTTTTAACATAATTCTCAATTATCATCGTTTTTAATCATTTCCAAACGTTGCTCATTCGTGTGAGGTTAATTCAAAACATATCTAGAAAGACTTTTTGCTATTGCGACATCATAAAAAGTTATTTAAGGGATTGTTTGTATATAAATACAAAATTATTACGCCACCATTGAAACCCCGTTACTTCCTTACTTGTCTTTTATGTAACTTTGTACTACTTAAAGTTTTTTAATTGCTTTATTTTATCCACTGAGATATGGAAAAATCAAAAATAAAAATTAAGTACATAATTGTGAATTTCCTCTAATTTTTATTGCATCGCAGAACTAGCGAAGGAACACATGCATTTTATTGATGTTAAAAATTCTGCGGAAATGGCCATAAACAAGTTAGTACATAAAATATTTATGGTTAGTTAGCAAAGAGTGCTGAACTATGCTTACCAAAAAGCGCCAAAAGAGTAGCGTTTCTGCGGTGTAGAATGACTGGTGTTGTTCAACGAAGTGCTACGGAATATGCCCGACATTTTTGGTGGTTTTATGTTTAATTTTTGTTTTTTTTTTTGGTCGTTTGATTTTATGCTATTTTCTAATTTTGGATGTATATCTTTGGTTTCGTTACTTGCGTAGTTTGTTCTTTTACTGCTACTACAATTTGGCACTTTACATTTATGGTTGGCACTACTTTAGTAAAAATGTTGTAATTTTTTTTTTTTTAATATTTTCTTTTGTTTGATTTATTTTTATCCTAAGTATGGCAACCAAATTTCTTTTGGACTTGACTTTATCAGCGTTTTATTTATTTTCAGACTTTTCCGATTTCAATTTGACTAATTGCATTGAGAGTCTTATTCACGTTATCGATGTCAGTTTCTGGTTAAACTGATAAGCGCGCGCAAAGTAAACAAATAGCAACGCTGACAAACCCTTATTCACTGTTTAGCGGTAATATTTATAAATAAATGCGTGCATTTACTTATTTTTTCTTTTCTCGTTTTGCTGGTGACTCGTCGTAAATCATAAATGTTTCATATACACACACAGATACTTTTCCAACATTTCTTTTTTTTTTACACATCAAAAGCGGCTCAAGGCACAGAAGTTAGCAAAAATAGAAATTCCAAAAAAACCTTCACTTCAAATCAGCTTCCACAACGAATGAGGCCACCAAAAGTTCTGAATTTTGAATTGCCGCCAAAACTAATTTAGCCCTTCTTTTTTTCAAAAAAAAAAAAAACAAAAAAAATAGCAACAACTGAAAAAAGAGGGGACTTCTTAAACGCTTGTGGCAATACGAGTTTTTAGTAATTTTTTAATTTTTCTTCTTCTTTTTTTTTTTTTTGCTTCACTTTCACGTTTTTAGTTCTAAAATAACTAAAGTAGCGCCAGCGTGTCAACCCAGCGACCAGCAGCAGTCGCGTACGAGTATGTCTCAGACGGCACACGCGCGCGCCTCTAGCAATGAGTCACTTACAGCTCGATCTCGCCTAGCTGCAAATCCGTGCGAAATAGCCTGCTGTTGCATGCATCAACAATATTTCATAGTCTTTCTTTTTTCGTTTATACATACTATATACGTCGTATGTATGTATTGTAGATATTTATTTTTGGTCACAATTTTGTTCTACTGCTGCTGTGAGATTCACCTGTGTCGAAAATTGGGGAAAGGGTAAGAAAGTTGTGCAGTTGTTAATGGATATGTTTTGCGAAAAAAAACTTCAAAAACAAAATCAACAAAAAATAAAAAGTCGTAGAGAACTGTATAAAAATACGCTTGCGAACATTTGTGTAAGAGGAAATTAATGTAAGCATTTCGAAATGGTCCATTTGCCACATTACGTTTTTGCGGTCAGAGGGACAGCTGGCCAAAGTTAAGCAAAGATAAACAAAATACACAAAATAAGGTAACATATAGAGGGGATATTCATAATGCTGCTCTTTGATTGCAAAAGAAACTTATTTTCTACAAACTTCAATTTTATTTTTCATACACATAATTAGCTCACGCCATGTTAAGTTGAGTGAGGTTAGGTTTTAGTGCTGCCCATTCTATGATCAAAAAGAGTAGCAAAAGACCTGCCCCCTTGACCAAAAAACTGCCGGAACAACTGACAGGTGACACTCTAAGTCAGCTGATTTGAGATCTGTTTTTTTGTTAGCTGACTAACATTTCTACTAATTCCTGCTTGAAATTTGTAAAAGTTACGTTGCCTTGAGTAAATCTACATCTGTACCTGTTTTCGAAATGATTTTGAACCGGATTTGAATTTGCAACAGTATTAAATTTTGCATTAAAAATGGACTTTACCATGCGAAAACCTTAGAAATGTTGAGAAACAAGAGTATTGGTAATGAAAAAAAAACAGTCATTTACGAGTGACATTAACACTTCAGAAGAGATCGTGACCCCATCGAAGATGCCGTAAAGGCAGACCATCGACATCGAAAATTGATGAAAACATCAATAAAAAAGAAAAATTGATTAATAATCGCAAGTTAACCATCCTAGAGCGGTGAGAGGACTTGAACATTGCGTATGGGTCCGTTCAGGTCATTGTGTGGGTTTACGCCGCGTTTTGCAAAGTTGGTACCAAAGAACCTGACCTGCAATCCAGACATCAGGCGAGTGAGTGGAGAGCTGCGAATGAGCCAACATCAACCAAAACACGTCGTTTTCATTCAAAAAAGAAAGCGATGCTGACGGATACAAACCATCCGCCATAGAATTCACTTGATATGGCTCCCTGCGGTAGTCTCACTTTTGAGGAATAAACTTGTACTTTTAATGTTCTAAATATATTCCGAGAACTTTTTGATGAAGCTGGTATTGTGATATCATGAGACTAATTTCGTACCAAACCAATTTTTTTTTTCATAATGAAACGCAACATTTTGGGAATATCTGCCAAACTCGTATTCGCGAGACATTCAAAATGTTGATAAAAGAAGAGAGACCTTCTACCAGATGTAACAAACCAAATAGAGGCTGAAGCACCAATGCCTCGTACAGACCCAAGCTATAGAAAAGAGACCAATTAACCTGGGCAACTAGAGAATTACACGGTTTTTCTCCTTTAAGATTACTGCAGTGTTTTTCGGTACGAACCGGTGGCCATATAAGAAGCTGATAACAGCTGCTATTACAAAAAATAGAAAGTAAATTTGTGCTCAAAAAGACAAGATCCTCTTAAGGCAGTTAATACTGCCATGATGAATTTGAAGACAACAGCGAGGTGTCGCAGATTACTAAACATGGTAGCAAACAGTTCGCTTATTCAATTGGTATGGGTACCGAAGAACGACAACATAACAGGTAACGAGAGGGCAGACGAGTTAGCAAGAAAGTGTACTCCGGTAGCACTTTCACCGACCTGGAACAAATGAAGCATGCTGCTCGCTTCCTGCAAAGAATTAGAGGAATCTTCCGGCTAAGCTATCTACAGTATTTTTGTGTTGCAACTTCTTTCTGTATTAGAAAGTAAAAAAAAAAAATCTCAATGTATTAACTCCAGCTACGTCATTTACAGTATTTCTGTGTTAGATTCTATTTGATAGGAATAAAATCCATAAACTACAAGATATAATCTTTTGTTTTACTTAAGGGGGGAAGTACCTTTAGACGTTTCAAAAAATCGATTTTTTTTTATTGTCTTAACCGATAGGTATATGCTCTAAGAATATTATTGCAAAATTTCAAAAGCCGATCTTGAAAATTATGGAAGATATGCCACTTGAAAGTGGCGCGCGCCGAGCCGACCGAGCCTTGACCGCGAACTTTAAACGGCGTTTTCTCGAAACCATGTTTTTCAAATTGGCGTAAGTGATTACGGAAAAAGTATTGAACCAATTTTCTTCATCAAGGTTTCATTTTAAAGGGCATAAAAAGCTACTCTAGATAGACTACGGACGAAAAGAAAAAATAATTTTTAGATACTTTTTAACACAAAAATGTTTGAAAATTTTTGCAAAAAAAACCAAAAGTTTTTTTTGAAGCCTCATTTTAATGGTTAATCTTCGAAATTGCTAGAGATTGTAGTCTATCTAGGATAAAAAACCCTCCTGAGTAAAATAATGTTTGATTTTATGATTTCAGATAAAAGTTGCGGTCAGGATCGCTTACGCCGAATTCGATGTCAGCGGCGACACGATTTACGTGAACCGCCATAACTCAATTAATTGCTTATTTATAATAATGTTAAATACGCTTTTTTCTTCTTGGAGCATTGCCCTAAATATATATCATATTAATTTCATGTGCACTGTTTTCATTTTCCCAAAAATAAATCACGAAAAACTGGTTTTTTTCGGCCCTCTAAAGGTACTTCCCCCCTTAAATTTTAACTTTTCGACTTCTTTCGAGATTTTTAATATTCTTCTTTTTCAAAAACTGTTACGGCATGAGACCTTTAAAATTTCAATATTTTAAGGTTTCAACTTTGTTTTCGACATACAGTTCGGATCTCTTTTCCTAGGTCATATACGGCTTGAAGATAATTTTTAGAAAACATCCGATCTATTTACCGAAGGTCACACTTATCGCCATTCTTACTGGTCATTGGTCTATCAGCAAACACCCCAGAAAGCTGGGTATAACTAGCAATGATTACTGCAGCATCTAGTGTTAGAAAGTATAAGTAAAATGAACTGGAGATAGTCCAGTACCTTCTATGCAGGTGTGCCCAGCTTTATTTAGGGTACTGCGAACCACACTGGGACCGTTTGAATACATTTTTCTACAGCATTTGCCCAACCAAAGTCTCCACAACACTCTTAATTTTATCAACTGAATTTTTTTTTTACTACACCCATCCGAACACTTAGTTGCAACTTTTTTTCAACGTTTCGTCCCTTTGCCACCATCTTGGGTTAATTTAGGTTAAGTCTGATTTTATCGTTTCCCCGACAGTCGATTTTGACGTTACCTTAAGGAAGTGTAAGATATTTCAAGTTTTTTTCGCATGTTTTTATTTTATTTTTCAAATGATTGCATAATATCTCAAGAATATTGTGTCGAAATTTCAAGTCGGATCAAATTTGAGGAAGTTATGAGTAATTGAGCATCCGCTGCTCCAGACCGGCTTTCTATGCCTCTGCTCGACTGTAAAACTTTTTTCTGAAACTTGTCATTTTTGAAGTCCGCGAAGTCCGCCATAATTCAAAGTCGCCATAACTGGACCAATGGAAAAAATTTTGCCAGAACTTCTTCACAATATTCAACAACTTTCAATGGCACTTTTTTTTTGGTATTTTTTTAATAATTCTTAATTTTACAGTAACAAATTAGCCTTTTTTCTAGCGAAAATCGTTTTTTTTTGTTTTGCTGCCAAGTGCTACGAAAAAATTTAAAATCAAAAACCCCCAAGGAATGCCTGCCTGGTTTCGCCGAATTAATCTTGCCCATCTCGCTCCTTAACGACTCGTATTTATATCCAGCCAAGGAATGTCACTGTAGCTGCATTCCGCAAAAATTTATAGGATATATTTTATGCTGAGAAATAATTCGATTTTATGGAATGCGTAAAGTTTTATTCCTGTAAAGAAATATTTTCAGGCGTATAGATGTGTCAATAATAAAAAATCGTTAAGATTTCTTAATCACATATTTTATTTGTAGTTAAAATTGTAATAATAAGAGACGATTATTATCAACAGTTTTAGCACTAATAGCAAAGCAATAATAGAATTTAATTGCCAAGCCTTAAACCGTCCGAATACTTACATAAAAACGTAAGTAATCCCTGAACGTGGCCAGAGGAAATATACTGACACCATTTAAAAGCACAATTTTACATGAATTGCAACATGTGTTTGCAAATAAAAAACTATTCTAGACTAAAAAGACAGCCACAAAAATCCAAATAATGGGCACTCACATTTTACTGTACACCGCCCGTCAAGCACGGAGGCGCTGTCTGCGGCACAAACAAACATTGCGTACGCACTTAATATCCGAGTAATCGTACAGTGGTACTTGCCAAATATATGCGTGTGGTATGCAGCTTGTATACATATATTAATGTGCATACAACATAAACGAAAACACAAACTTTTTGAGCACAAATTTTATATTTAGAAATTAGCAAACTTATGTTTATGCACGAATTTGCGCTAAAAAATCTAAATATTGCAACATTCGAAAAAAAAAACACAACGACCAACCAACCCGTGAATGCAAAAGTGTGAAAATTAATGCAACTCAATTGTGAAATACTAAGCAAAAGAAATGTCGACCAGCTAATTGAAGACTTTTTGTTTTGACAACTCGTCCATAGCTATGGTTACGGCGTGAAAGGGCTAAATGGCGCTGCGCACAGGTATGTGGCATATTGATTCTGCTATAAATATGTGCTGTTAACAAAATTATTGGGCACATGCAACAAGTTGACGAGAAACAGATAGCTACAATAGCAACAATAGATACAATAAGAGCAAACGCCAAGCCAAGCAGCATCAAAACCAAGCATTTTAAACCAGATATGTGGGAGCTGTCAGTAGGAAATTAATTGGCTGCGAAGTTGTGAATAAGTCAACGAAACACTTTAGCAATTTGAAGTAGAATTTTCACCCGAGCAACTCTGTGCTTGCTGTTTAATCTGTAGCACAGGTGTAATAAGAATTCACTTTTTCCTTTTTTTTTTTTGTGAAATTTTGACTAACTCTCAATGATGCACCCTGAGGCGTTACATTTTGTTGAAAACATTAGTAAAAACATTAGTATACCACTACACCTGCTGCTTACTCTCAATTGCAATACTATGACATGGGTGTTAATTGGCGCAGCGCCGTTAATGTGGAGTTGATAAGCCAGCCAATGAGCCAGTAACCCGGTGAGCCAGTTAGGCAGCGATTGCTGTAAAGGTGGAAATTACAAAATTAAGCGCATAGAGGGCTGGCGATAATATACCATATACACACACATATATGTATGTGTTTACGTGTGCCCAAATGTGTTAAAAACATTGTTCAAGTAGTGATTAAGGCATAAATGAAGAGAAATAAAAAAAAAATTAGCTGAATGTGTAAACTGTTATTAGGTGTAAAAATATTGATTATGCGCTTAAAACGGGTGGAAAAACAAAAGAAAAGAATTGCATAAGCATTTTAATCCTATATAGCGTGTATTATCTGCGAGATGCGATGAAAATATAAAAATTAAGGAATAAAATTTGATCGTGAAATAACAATTAAAGTAAATGAAAATATTTGCGCTGAAGTTAGGTTTTGTGCGTGAAAACTATTTTACTGACAATTTAATTGCCCTTTTCCCAAGCCGGAAAAAGTTTTTCATTAAAACAAAACGAAAATGCATAGAATGCAGTAGTAGCAAATACGGAGCAAGTTTTTAATGGTCAAAACAATATTGCTCGTTAGCTGGAAGAATGTCATAACTTAAAAAATAAAAATTTCGAGAAAAGTGACTTTAAAGTTTTCAATTTACCCTTCCACACTAAGTAAAAGAAAATACATATTTTTATCGAGTGAGTTACTGTTAATAGAATCGCTAAGATGGATAGCGCATAACTATGTATTTAAACAATTTTTTGTTTATTACGACACTCTTGCAGCAAATGAGCGCTTTGATTAACAAAAACAAAAAAATTAAAAAAAATGTGAGAACTATTTTTTACCTAATGTACATACATACATAAAAAGAAAACAAAAAATCTAAAATATGATATGATATAATAATTTAGTAATTTTCTTTTTATGAATTCAATATCGATGAAAAAGATAAACATACCCACGAATATTTGATTATTTTTCTTTTTTTGTAGAAAATAGATGACATCTAAATTCCTTTGTGGAAACTCGTTTTAAAAAATTCATAGCTCTGGTATATTGGAGTGCAAAAGTAATTTAACAAATTGACCAACGCTCTTTGATTTGGTTGAAATTCTTTTAACGAATTCAATATCATCGAGTATCATACGAAAATGGAGATCAAAATTTTTTTCGTGGTCAATTACAGAGCAAAACTTCTTATCTTATATAATTTTAAGCTGAAATGCGTAAAATTTCATTCCTGTAACGAAATATTTTCAGGCGTAGAGATGTGTCAATAATAAAAAATCGTCAAGATTACTTAATCATATATTTAAAAAAAAATTATTGACAAATTCCCACTTTTACAAACAATTTTTAACAATTGTACCCTCACCGTAGCGAGTTTTTAGTCTAGTCATCGTACTCCACGTCTGATCTATCAAAAACTAAAAATCAATTCATGTTACATAATTACATCCTTTATTGGAGGTTTCGCCGAGCTCCTTTTCCTATTTGTGGAGGTCTGCGTCTTGATGTTTTCCCACAAATGGAGGGAACTACAGTTTTAAGCTGACTTCAAACGACAGCTGATTTTTTATGAGTAGCTTTTTCATGGCATAAATTCATTCGAGGGTTTGTCATTGCCTGCCGAGAGACGACTGCTATTACAAAAAACACTTTTCTTTCCATTTGGTGTTTCATGCCCGCGATTTCGTAGCCTTTCG
>JAYXIM010035936.1:0-33000 GCA_037575425.1 Anastrepha fraterculus | reverse complement strand
AATAATTTTATGTTATTTTATGAATGGTTCAGTGTTAAATTCTTGCGTTTGATGCTTATAAAATTCAATAAAGAGTTTGTTAAACTAAGTTGTGTTCCATTTTTTATTCGCATTTTAGTTACTTCTGATTATAACTTGACTTAAAATTTCCTAACAGCCATTTGCTTACACTCCGATCCAATTAAGCACCTTCGAGCGCTTTCGCAAATATTTAGTTAAGTGTTTGTGTTTGCTGCTTGTAGCACTTGCGACAAAACATTTGTAATTTATTGCGTAAAACACGGCAATCTAACGACAACGACAAGAAGCAGAAGAATGGGAAGAAAAAATAAAACTACAGCTATGACAGAGATTTTTGCCGTACACCTAAAGACGATGACGCTTAGGATTTCTGGGAATTCTATACTCATGGATCTCTAATAGGCAATGCGTTAAAGTCATACCACGCGCTGTTGCACGCATTAGAAGCGAGTTGCACGCACCAAGCGGTTTGTGGTTGATGGCAACTGCCAAGAGACTGACAACACGTGCTCCCCGCGCGTGCCAGCCACACCAATGACATCTTCAACGTCCACACCAATATCAATGCCAATTTTACAATAGTTGTGTTGTTGGTCCAGGTGTCAGAGCCAAGCAGACGCACCATACCGCACCGCATTGCGCCGCAATAGCTCATTGTCTCGGTGAGTTCAAGAGGTTAAACGTTTGTACACAAGTTGGCCAATGTTGCCGCTGCGGCTGACGGGAAGCGAAAAATGTTGCTGTGGTGACTCGCCTATCGATCGCTGACTCAATCGTCGCTGGCCGATCGCTAGCAATAAAAACAAATCAACTAGCAATGGGTGCCAGAGAATAGGCAGCAGGCAGACAGCAACGGTTAGCATTCTGACGCTTCGCAAACGAATTACTGCTGCCACTTCTACTGCTGTTCATTACAGTGGTGATTGCTGATTGGTGTTGTTGCAACACTGTTGCTCGTGGCATGTATCAATTGGACGCTGCTGCGCGATTTGACATCCTGCTGCGCCAAAGCAATGAGTTTTTCCACACTCGCACTTGCACTTGCCGCTCGGACATTGAACAGCAACTTTTATTTATTTGCTTTTAATTTTTTGACTCTTTGAGTCATGCAAAATGTTGCATGTGCCACACGATTTGCACGCAGTGTAGTTGTAGTACTCTCGTTTTGTGGCTGACAATGACTTTGGATAGCGGGAATCGCTGGTATCGTATACGAGCTATTCTGCCTTATGTGGCGTTGGTGGTCAGTTGAGTCAGCTGGATGTTCTGGCAAATACAATTATGGTTGCGTATGATTGATGGAGCTTTCAGATTCGCCATGACGAGCAATTGGACAATTATTTACGTTTATTAGAATGCCTTGCAATCGAATTGAATTGAAAGTGAACATCCAAAATGTTGAGCTGATGCGGGAAGAGGAGCTGAGAATTTCTTTGGAAAAAATAATGCAACATGGGAGCTTTGGTTCATAGAAAGGCCAGCCTATGCCAAGAGATGGTAAATTTTATAAACCATTGGTAGGATAGACAACTCTAGCAAGGCTTTCAATTAGTTCTAATAGTAATTTTATGCACTTCTGCAAATACTTATGTGTTGATACCCGCGCACTTGTTTGCAAGGGTATTTTAATTTTGTACACTTAACAGTCGAGAAAGAAGTCGAGTTATATATATACATATATACAAAAAGTGACAACTAGGTATCACTTTTGAAAGATCTTTACATATATTAAAATGATCAGAGAGTAGTTGATTTAGTCTCGTGTGTCCATCTGTCCGCTTTTGAGTACGATAACTCGAACCAAAAAAATCAAACTACACACATTCTATTTATCTAAAGTTTCTGTAACATCCACTGAGTTGGAAAGGTGCCTTCTTTTAGGCATGTGTGTAGAGATCTACAAAAATGTCGGCATGACTTCGAATTGCCACTTTTAGTGCCTCGTTGGGGACTCTGTCTGGGCCAGGAGCTTTACTGTTTTTGATTCGTTTAGTGATCATCAGGAGCTCGTCTTTGTCTGTCAACTGCATATTTTTGTCCCCCGCGCAGCACCTTTCCAAATCGTAGGCTCGGAGAGCATCTTGTAGGGGGAACAACGTTGCAACCACATTACGCAGTGTGGCCGGACACGTTGTTGGGAGTGGCTTGAAAACTTTCAGTTTTTTCATGACTAGCCTATACCCGAGTCCCCAAGGGTTACTATCGACTTCATCACATAGTTGAAGGAAACATTGTCGTTTACTCCCTTTAATTGCCTTTTGCAGGGCCTTCCTTGTTTGCTTATACTGAGGCGGGTTCTCTTGGAAACTGTGCGTGCCCTTAGAACGTTGATAAACTCGCCTTGCTCAGTTGCACTCTCTACGCAATTCCGCAATGTTCGCTGTCCACCAGTAAACGAGTTCACTGTTATGTCTGTATGTTTTTTTTTTTTTATCCGAAGGGGGAATCTTACATAGATACCGTCAATATAAACGGCATGCACGATTCATACTGATCGCTAAGGGTGCACCCCATTCGGGACCACGCACAGTCAGTATTACTGCTAAACTGGACTTGCGAAACAGTACACCTACGTACTAAACCCTAACTCCGACCTCTGTAGCTTTAGTTTGCCCTGCGGCACCGCCGTTTAAGCATTGCATCGCAGGGCCAAGCTAGCCATTATGGCTCTTCATTTATATTTCTGTCCCCGTCTACCCTTCATTACTTCTTTGTCTTCTTTCTCTACTGCGTTCCCATTCCTTTTTCCGCAGTTCCTGTAACGCATTTGCGGACAATGTTGCCCGGGGTTATTCTTCCTTTTATGATTTCTTCAATGCACATTCTTTCAGATGCGTATCTCGGGCAGGAGAAGAAGACATGTTCCACGTTCTCACTACCGTTGTCGCAGAACGAGCAGTCAGCTGCGTCCTCGTGGCCGAGTCTTTGGAGATACTCTCTATAGCATCCATGTCCCGCCAGGAGTTGTGTGAGGTAATAATCTGTGTCACCATGTCCTCTCTCAACCCAAGCCTGCACGCTTCTAATAAGTTAATGCGTCCATCTCCCTTTTGTCGCTAGGTCCCAGCGATTTTGTTACTCAGTTATGCTTCCCCGTCTTTCTTCTTTACGCTCTTCCGCCGTTAGTCGCCTGTTAACGCTTTTGGCTTTGTCGTACACACTACCCAGTTCAGAGCCCATTATATCTGGTAGCATGATACCCGATATGACACATACTGCTTCAAACGACACTGTCCTGAAAGCACAGGCAACTCTAAGCGAAATAAATCTAAAAACTATTTCCGCCTTCTTCGCGTATGTTTTCTGTATCAGGGCTTTACCCCATATGGGTGCTGCATACATGAGTGTAGACTGGGTAACTTTAGCCAGGAGCGCTCTTCTACTCAGAGTGGGGCCACCGATGTTGGCCATAATTCTTGACAGTGCCGCCGTCACCATGGCTGCTTCCGCATGCTTTTTTAATGTGCTCCTTGAAGCTTAGTCGAGCATCGATCATTACATGTCTGAATGTATACTCGTGCATTTGTAGTCACATTTGAACTATATCGCCGTTATAATTGACCAAATCCGTAAAAAAAAGGCACAAATGGTATCTTACCTGTATGTGTTGTGTTATATTATGCTGTGCTATGTTATAATATTTTATTCACATTTAGTTATATACAATTTTCCTTTAAACCTGTGTACACACGAATACGTAGACTTACGTTATATGAATTTAAATATGTGCTGAATATCGCTGTGCTTAAATGTTACCTATGGACAAAGCAGCTGTTTATCAGATGGATATTTTCCTATGTGGGTTGCAGATAAAATTGTAGCCGTGTTTGCTTATAACTCGCCATGCGCATTTGCGTTCTTAGTTACCCGTTGCAAGTTAAAATTTGTTGAACTGTGTAATTACTCGTAGATGTACATCTCTGCAATGCAATCGATTTCATTAGATAGTAAATTTTTCCACTTTGATTGGATCCCTGTACGCGAATAAGTCCAATATGTTGCGCATGTGTATGTAGGTATAAATATGCACTTGAATGTTTGTAGTTGTGTTCACCGCGGCAGGCTGGTGCACTCTGTATTTCACTCAACAGCCGGAAGAGGAGGTGGAAGCGATTTTTCCTTCGTTCTTTCTGCAAACTTTTTTCTGCAGCTTAAATTCTCTTCTCAAGGCGCATATTTTTTCAACTCGTTCCATTGCCACACCGCAATCCACATAGTAAATCAAATGTGAAGAGCAACCGTGCAACATCTCCCGCACAGCAGCATATTACAGATGTACATTTTGTATATTGTACCATATATTGAGGCACGCACGCACATATGCACACACACAGCAGCGATATAATTGCAGTGTGGCAAGCAGTTGCGGCAAATCAAGCCAATCGGTTGGTAGTGGTGGTTATTGCGGCAGGAGGCAGTGCTGCTGTTATTGCCTGGCCAGCAGCAATAAGTTAATGCAGTCATCGGCGCATCCGCGTTCACATGAGGGTGGCAGTGGCGGTAGCCGTGTGGAGGCCGATGCGTCGCTGCTGATGACGTTGCAAAAAAGTGGGAGGATGCAATGAAGTTTTCGATTTTTTCTGCTTTGCTGCGCTCACGTACACTTTGCTTTTGGCCAAAGGCATTTTGGGCCACTTTAGAGGGCTCGCAAAAGACCGCAATGCACGGCTGCAAACAAATTCGAGGGGAGCGAGATTTGCAGCTACTTTATTACAGCTGGACAGGATCAACGCTGCAAGAAATTTAGAAAATGAATAAAAAAGGCTTAGTAAGTGGGCGGGCTCGAGAGCAAACCAAAATGGAAAAAATAAACAGGAAAGAAAAAAATGAACAAAAACGCGGCGTAAGTGCAGCCGCCGTAGGCTAAATTGGCCTCGATTAAGGCCAGCCGGACGAAAATTGTGGCGGACGAGTGGTGTTGAGGTGCTGAGCTCAGCAAGCTTTGGCAGGGCACGTCCTCTTGTATTCCTCAATGAATTACTGATCGCAGACGTAAAAGTTGAATTAAATATTTTGTTCTTATGCTTTGTTGTTGTTTTTTATACTATTTTGTTAAGTGGCCTGAGCAGGAGCAGCCTGACGGGCCGACGCTGCTTGAGTGCAGCATATGCTGGACCGCGCGAGCCAACAACCGCAGTGGCAGGTATCCTTTTGGCGGACAGCTTCTGCCACAGCAGCTAATTGCATTTGGCGGGCGGTTGCGGTGGCGGTAGTGGTGTATTACCATCTCAGATGCATCCACTCCGATAGCACTGCAATAATGAAGTTAATAATCAGTTCCCCACAAATATCATCTTATGCGAACATTTGCTAATAACAATCTTTGGTGGTAGCGTTGATGTTGTTGTGAATTTTTGGGGCAGTTAATACTTGACGGTGCAATACCCGAGTGTCTTGAGGCGTGTACTAATTTTCTATTTCCGCTTGGTTGGCTTATTGAAAAGGAATGCGAAAGTTCGACATAGAAATATTTGCGCTCCGCTACGACAAAGCGCTCCGTTGGTAATTATTCAGCGAACATAATTACTTACTAGTCAATTCGCTGTTGGATGATCCTCCAAAGTTGCTGCACCATTATTAGCAAACAATTTACAAATCAAGCGGTTCTATTCAAGAAAAAAACTGGAAACTTAACCGCAACTTAATCACTTTAACCCGCTGGCTAAGCGCTTTTATGCAAATAGCTCCTCAAATAAATACATAAACACCAACAAATAATACATACATACACACACATACACCATTAGAGCATCCCCATAATGAAGAGTGCCCATTGCCCAGTGGCAATTTGAATTCCGAAAATCTCTTAAATTGATATTTAGCCGCAAAACTTTCTTGGAAATTAAAACAAGCAGCAACAACAAACAACCGAACAACAGCAGGAAAAGCAAAAACAACAACGAAAGCGAACCCTTTGTGCGGCTCATAACCACATTTTAATAACACCAGCAAGTCCCATAGCCATTCAACTGTCCGCATTGCGAAAGCCGAAGATTGTGTGGGCGTTTAAGCTTGAAAATTATCTTACACGGCACAAGCCTGTCGACCGTCCTGTGTAGTTTGATTTGCAGTCAGTAGTCTGCTTGGTTTGCCCTTCAGCTAGAAAGCCAGCCGCTTCATGCCGTTACCCGCATTGGCCAGTGAGTTTCGTAGCATTTATGCGACTCCTTGACTTCTACACTGACACGTCATTGCCTACACCTACCCATTCCTCAAACGTACATAACTCTCTTTCATAAATACACAAGTACATATGTGTGTGGGTATTAGGGCGGAGCATATTTTTCAAGATCTCATTTTTTAACTTCTAATTCAGAAGAATTTGAACAGGCGACTGGCCAATATTTTACGAAATCAGTTATATTTATAATCATATGCGCTAACAAATATCCGGCATGCGCTGCTCTGACACCGAAACCTTAACTTATTTCGAAGGGAACAATGCTTTATAAAGGGTGGTTAAATTTCAAGGGCCGATGTTGAATGTGACCCCCACCTAAACGTTAAGCTTTTACTGCATTTCATTTGACATTTTTCAATTTCAGATTACATCAATTTGAACCATGGAAAGATACACAATCGAGCAACGCGTTAAAGTTATTCAGGCTAATTATGAAAACGGGCGTTCAAATCAAAATGTATATCGCGCACTTTGTGAAGAAAATCTTCCTTAGTGATGAGACACATTTTCACCTCAGTGGATTCGTGATTGGAGAGTGATTGCCGAAAAACCAATGCACCCTCAAAGAGTGACTGTTTGGGCGGTTTATGGGCCGGCGGCATCATTGGGCCGTATTTTTTCCAAAATGAGGCCGGTCAGGCAGTTACGGTGAATAGTGTTCGCTATCGTGAGATGATAACGAACTTTTTATGACCCGAATTGGAAGATATGGATGTGGACGATATGTGGTTTCAACAGGACGGTGCAACTTGTCACACAGCTAACGAAACAATGGCTCTTTTGCGCGAAAATTTTGATGGCCGAATAGTCTCACGTCGCGGCGATGTCAATTGGCCGCCAAGATGATGTGATTTGACACCGTTGGACTTCTTTCTTTCGGGTTATTTAATAGAAAAGGTGTACGTCGATAAGCCAGCAACAATTCAAGACCTAAAGGATGAGATAATTCGGCACATGAACGGCATAGAACCTCAACTATGCCTCAGCGTCATCGAAAATTTGGGCCATCGGATGGAGGTGTGCCGCCGAGGCCGCGGCGGCTATTTGGCCAATATTTTATTCCATGCGTAATTCAGCCTTATCAGTTTTATCATAATAGAGAAAAATGATAAGATTTTCTTGAAAAATTGTATTTTATTCAAAATCAACACCGGCCCTTGAAACTTAACCACCCTTTATTTTTCAGTGCAACCGCATTAGCAATTATCCAAGTGCAGGCAGCTACTAACAAAGATTGACTGCTGACTAGTAGATAAATATAAATATTTGTGGCTTTCATCCTTCATTGATAACTTGGCCGAAATCGTCCTCTTACTTTCTGTTCCCATGGTGATTTTTCCACAAATGGAGGGACCTACAGTTGTATGCCGCTTTTGAACAGCAGATGGTTTTTATGAGAAGTTTTTCCATGCAGAAATATCCTCGGAAGTTTGCCAGCAGAGGGGAAAAAACGTGTTCTTTTACTGGATGTTTCATGCACGAGGATTTCAATCTGAGTACTATCAACCTATTCGGATACGGCGGCCGCCTGACTGGTGTGTTGCATAAATTCTGGTAGTCGTGCGATAATCAAGGCTGCCGATTGATATGGCACCAAAGAGGTGCTGAATGTGGGCAAAGAGTGATCAAATCCACCGTTTAGCTGTCTGTAGGCTCTCCTTGGAGAAGTAGGATTTGAATTAGTTCAGCGATCAGATTTAGTTCTGGTCATAACGAGAACATTTTCTTCAGTTCCATTTTTTCGCTACAAGGCAAGAATAAATATAAAATTAAAGTTTTGCTTTTGGCCTGAGATATAACATTTAGACTCGGTTTAAACATTTTTCAATTTGCAGAATCACCTTGAAAAAAATTAATACAAGTTAAACCATTACACTTTTTAAAGAAACTTATTTACTCCCTTACAAAGCCGGTCCACACTAATCTCTGTGCATACTTAGGTACATAAAATCTCCTGTAGTTCTACATATTTCGACTCGCACTCAATCCAACGGCATTCTTTTGTTCTGCTCTGATTCAGCTGAGCTTTAGTTTTGATTTTAACAGAAATTATTCACTTTGGCCGCTGGGCTTTGGGGGCGCATTCGCTAGACAATGATCTGAAATGCGCACGCATGCTGTTGTTGTTTTTTGCTTTTTCCAGATCGGACTGCTTTAGCGCTGGTATATGTAGAAAACGCAATAGTGGTGGGTGACAACAAACCAAAAGCAAAAAAGAAAAAGTGAACAAAAAGTAAAATGCATGGAAACAATTGTTAGTATTAATAAAATTGGTGCCCTAGAACAAAGAAATATTTTATTAAATTATACAAAAGCACTTTGCGCGGAATGGAAGAGGGCATCGATTTTATGGTGCAGCACTTGCATCATAATTCTTCGGTTTCTTTGCTACTTTCGCCATGTGATTTCTGATCTAGGCGTGAAATTTGATTTCGGTTTTCGGTAAATTGTGCTAATTTAGCATCTCTGTGGCGCTATGCGAGGTATTTTAAAGACCTCTATACTAGACAAATTTTACAATAACTAACTGCTTCGTTCTAAGCTCAAATACGCGTTTTTGATTTGGAATCCAATTTATGCTTCTCATTCAAATATAATTCAAAGCGTGCAACAAAATTGTATTTGATTCCCTCTGGAACATCTTCATTACTCTGATCGACTACCACCCTACAGAGCTCAGTGCACGCTGATAAATCTGGGATTTAAAGATAATCCTTTTCAAATGTCTGAAATCCGGCATTAAAAAGTTGTTTATCATGGCGCGATGACAAGAAATATGAGCCGCTGATTCCTCCAGCCCATAGGCCACACCAAACGGTTGTTTTCAATGGATGTAAAAACCGTAATAGTGGTACTTCGTGAATGGCCTCGTGTTGCTCTTCAGCCCAAATACGACAATTTTACTTATTGACGTAGCCATTAAGCCCAAAATGGGCCTCGTTGCTGAACGCCATGAGTTGGTCTGAGCGCGCGATGATCAATTTTCACAAAGCGTCGATTTTCGTAATACGATTGCACGATTTGTAAACGTTGTTGAGGCGTAAGTCTTTCCGTGATACGAGTAGAATGTCAATCATACTGAAAAAAGTATGTATTTAGTTTGACAGTAATCGCGCGTGATCTGTCAAAAAACCATATTGGAAAAAGTACCTTCAATCTTATCACCCTTTATGTCGAGAAACTAGAGGTAAGAGTTTTGAAGGCAAAAACAAGAATCAAATTCGCACAACGAAGAGTTTCTGAAGATAATAATTTATTATTTTATTATTTTATTATTAAAACAACCTTTAGCTTAATCGAATAAAAGTAAAATATTGGGTTGGAAACTAAGTAATTGCGGATTTCACTCATAGATGCCTGCAGTTGAATTTTTAGGTTTGCTAAGGTAGTACAAATGTAAAACACTTTTTGTCATTTGATAGTTGGCAATTCAGCTGTCAATCAGTAAAACAAGTTTCTTGATCGGTTGAAAAGTTTTCGTTTGGCGTTCGTTGAAAAATGAAAAATCAAAAGGAAAATTTTCGTCATATTTTGCTTTTTTATTTCCGCAAAGGGAAAACCGCATCCCAAGCTCATAAAAAGGTTTGGGCTGTTTATGGTGACGAAACATTAAAAGAACGGCAGTATCAAAGGTGGTTTGCCAAATTTCGTTCTGGTGATTTTTCACTCAAAGATGAAAAGCGCTTTGTTGAAGTTGATGGCGCCCTAACCAAATCAATAATCGATTCGGATCGTCGCAGTACAACACGTGAGATTGCAGAGAAGTCTCATGTATCACATACATGCATGGAAAATCACTTAAAACAACTTGGCTATGTTCAAAAACTCGATACATGGGTTCCTCACGAACTGAAAGAGTAAATAAACGCAACGCATTAACAGCTGCGATTTGCTAAAGAAACGTAATGAGAATGAACCATTTTTAAAACGACTGATAACTGACGATGAAAAATGGGTTGTTTACAACGATATCAAGCGGAAGAGATCGTGGAGCGGGCCAGGTGAACCAAGTCACACAACATCAAAAGCTGATATTTATCAAAAGAAGGTTTTGTTGTCAGTGGGATTACAAAGGAATTGCCTACTTTGAACTCCTACCACCCAACCGAACGATCAATTCTGATGTCTGCATTGAACAACTAACGAAATTAAACAATGCAGTTGAAGAAAAGCGGCCCGAATTGACTAATCGAAAAAGTATTGTACTCCATCATGACAATGCAAGGCTACACACATCTTTGGCCACTCGGCAAAAATTATTGGAGCTTGGTTGGGATGTTTTGCTACATCCACCATAGAGTCCTGGCCCTGCACCATCTGATTACTTTTTGTTTCGATCTTTACAAAACCCCTTGATTGGTAAAAATTTCAATAATGGTGATGATGCCAAATCGTACCTGATTCAGTTTTTTGCTAATAAAAACCAAAAGTTTTATGAACGTGGGTTTATGATGCTGCCTAAAAGCTGGCAAAAGGTCAGTGATCAAAATGGGCAATACATTACAGAATAAAGTTATTTAGTTCCATGAAAAAATTGTCTTTGATTTTTTTAAAAGAATCCGCAATTACTTAGTTGCCAACCCAATAGTTTAAGTTATGTTGGATGACTAAATGCGAATGTCGTGATTTACTTAGAAATTCCACAAGTCAGTTCGACTTAAAGTATTATAAATTCTTTCTGGTTTGTTATATCCTCCTACCTCCAATTGAAGTTAGAAAAACTTAACTTGCTAGAATAGTATTGCGTAGCCCTTCGAAGAATCTCACAGTTATAAGTAACATATTTTCAGTTTGTCAGGCAAAGTTAACAATTTTCAATGCAAAACGCATTTTGCGAACAACTCCCTCTCGGTTGCATTGAAGTGGAAGGATTCACTTGAGGATATGATTGGCTTTATGTAAATAAATGTACGGAGGCCTAAGTACAAACATGAATTTTGTTAGTTTGAGTTTGCATGTGACCGATTTGACCTCATTTTGTGTGACAACTTATGGGACTGCGTCGAATGCGGCTGCAACTGCAGTAAAAGTGCCAAATGCCAGAAACACGCAATATGCCCCACAGCGAAGACAAGAACAAAATCAACAACGACTACAATAGCAAATAACACCAACATTTTGAATTACCTAATCAACAACTTTTGTAGGAGTACCAACTACAAGCACAACAGCAGCAACGCACTTATTTTGCCACGTATTTCCTTGAATTCTCATACCTACCCACATCTACATTCCCATCCACATTCACATTCACACTCACATTTTCAATTTCATTTTATTTCTCTGCACTTTGCCTCTTTACGATTGAATTGAATTCGCTGTGCTGCGCTGCGAAGAATATTTTATGCAAATTCCGCATTACAAAAATCGAATGCAGCAAAATGTTGATATCAAAGGTGACAAAACAAAACAAACTGTATGCGTGCGTTGGTGCAATGACAGTGCGAACAATAACCCCGTGCACCCGCACCAGCCGCGCACGCTCATTCGCACCCTCACAGTCCGCCATAAGCATTTACTCGTACAAATACAATGTCGCCATTGCTGAATATTGATTGCGAGTGCTTGCGAGTGGCTCAGCGGAGGCTCATCATAGCAACTAATATGGCGCTCGATTGGCACCGCGAAGTCCACTTTCCATAGCTGAGGGCCGGGAAAGGTTCAATGGCGGTCTCTCAGGCGCACATACACAAATAAATCGATCTATAGTCTCCGCGCATATGTACATATCAGTGTGGTGGCGGAAATGTTACTGATCCAATAATGTAACAGATAGTATGAATATGTAAATGTTGGTTTTGCTTTTTGCTGTCGAAGTTCAAATGTGAGACAGTGGTTATCTGAAAATTAACAACGGCAGCGAGGAGTCTCGATGAATACTTAAAAAATACACTGTGCTTGTAGGTGCGCAAACATTCTAAATATTTCAGAGACATAATGCCGTCAGTAAAGGGTGATCAGATTGGAGGTACTTTTTCCAATAGGGGTTTTTGACCGATCACGCGTGACTATTGAAAAACTAAATACATCATTTTTTTCAGTATTCTTTACCATTGTACAACGGAAAGATTTACGCATCAACAACGTGCAATCGTATTACGAAAATCGACGCTCTGTAAAAATTGCTCATCGCGCCCTCAGGCCAACTTATGGCGTTCAGTGTCAAGGTCCGTTTTTGACTCAATGGCTACGTCAATAAGCAAAATTGCCAAATTTGTGCAACAACCCGAAGTCATTCAAGAACAGCCATTGCATCCACTGAAAATAACCGTTTGGTGCGGCCTATGGGCTGGATGAACAAATCGGCTCATATTTCTTCAATATAAGGCTCGCGCCAATGTAACAATAAATAATAAGACCTCATCATTCATTTATTGCAAATCATTCTAAAATATGCCTAAAGAAATGTAACTAATATTTTATATATTTTTTTTCATGTGAAACACAGACACATTTCATCAGCTTTTCATTTTTCATTTCAGCGTTATAAAAACATGCTGGAACATATGCTGGTTTGCTCTGCTTATTATACTAGGTGTGCTCAAAAAGTATTGCGAATTTTGAATGTTCTAATTGTTGACAGCTGCTTTGCTTGCACGTGTTTCCGGTCGTCTTCGATTTTTACCTATTCAAAAAGATGTATCAAAGAACCTGTATCAAATTTTGTGTGAAAAACGAAATTAAGTGCGCTTGTCATACAGAGAAGCTCCTTGGACCAAAGCAACGTTTATCGGTGGTACAAAATGTTCTCAGAAGGCCAAGAAGATATGAACGACGAAAAGCGTACCGGACGCCCAAGCACTTTAACAACAGACGAAAAACTTGATGAAGCGAAGAAAATGGTATTGGCCAATCATCGAATCACCGTTAGAGAAGTTGCTGAGGACCTAGACATATCGATTGGCTCGTACCATCGATTTGTTTCAATGATTTGGGCATGAGACGGGTCGCCGCAAAATTCGTACCAAAACTGCTCAATTTCGACCAAAAGCAGCATCGCATGAACATTGCTAATGATGCTAATGAGATGTTGGACTCTGTCCACGACCACCCAAATTTGCTCCAGAGGGTCATAACTGGTGACCAATCGTGCGTTTATGGTTATGACGTGGAAACCAAAGCTCAATCATCTCAATGGAAGCTGCCGCACGAACCAAGACCGAAAAAAGCGCGCCAAGTTCGGTCGAATGTAAAAGTTTTGCTTACCGTTTTCTTCGATTACAGCAGCGTTGTGCATCATGAGTTCTTGCCACAGGGTAGAACGGTCAATAAGGAATAGTTAGCCTTGCCACAAGTTATGCGCAATTTGCGCGAAGCAATCCGCCAGAAACGCTCGGATTTGTGGAAGAACAAAAATTGGCTCTTGCATCAGGGTAACGCCCCTGCTCACACATCGTTGCTTGTGCGCGACTGTTTGCCCAAAATCAACACAGTAATGGAAGATTGAAAAAAAAAAAAAACGTTGGCACAGGTGCATAATATCTCATGGGTATTACTTTGTAGGGGACAAAATAGATATGAATGAATAAAATAAATAATTTTTGGAAAAACACAAAATTCGCGATACTTTCTGAACACACCTCGTATACCCTCTCAAATGAAAATGAGCTTCATCTGCGAAAATGATTTTTTCAGTAAAATCATTCGCAGAGGATCCCAATATGATTTTATATGGCTACCGTGGAAATCGAACTCATTTTAGTAAATTAGCAGAAGCATTTATCTAAAATGACACTATCACTGCTAAAAAATCGAAATCAAGACCCTCTATTTGGAAATTTGTTTTCTGGAAGTCGATAATTTGACTTTATATTTTAAGTAGCCACACATTCCGGGGTACTTATCAAAGTGAAGCAAGCGTTCTGCCAATCGTTCGAATTGATTGGAATTTCGCTAGTTGCTTGGGGGCTTTTCGACGCCATATACTTCACTTACGTGTACGAGTATATAGGTGTGCTCGTATGTGCATATTTCCATACGTATTTCATGCGCCTCATTTGTAGTGTAAACTTTGTTGCGTGCATTTGCTATGCGGGAGGTCATCATGGCAGCGTTGTCATTTCATTTGCAAACCAACGTACACAAGCACAGGGCATATTTTTGCAGCCATTGCTGAACATTTTGTAGCTGTTTACTGGGTGTTGTTGTTGCGCTTGCATTTGTAATAGGGAATTAGCATAGAAATGTGTAACAGTTAAATTTGCATTTTGCAAAAGAAACTTCCGGCGCAAGCCGACTTTGTAAACAATTTCTTTCAAGCAGCAATACTCGTAGGACTGGCCAAAGAAGGGAGTGAACGACGAAACGACAGCAACCCATATTCATTCATTCAGTTGTTACTGTTGCCGCTGCTGTTGTAGCGGGCATTAAGATTCACCAATTGGGCCACAAACTTCGCGTTTTTGTGGCAAGCGCGAGCGAATTCCAACAAGCAAACGCCAAGATATGCGCACTCGCGTCCACTTTAATTGCCAGGCGGACCTGCGTCTGTGGCATTGCAGCAAGCCACATGCAACATGCAACACACGAGCCCGACATTTCGGTATTCCCGGCACATGTCAACGCGGTGCGGCGGCAATCATCATCAATAGTTTAACAGTAAGCGGCTGATCAACGCCATCGCCAGCGCAATCACTTTGGCAGTCAGCATCAGCAACCAACAGCGAGCAATCGTCAGATCAACACCATTACTATTGCCGATGCTAACGCCAGGAAGGCTGTGGCAAACATTAGTGAAAATATCGGTATGCTGAGCATGTCACATGCTGCATGTTGCACCGTGTCGCAACCGCGTAAGTGTGCTTGTTTGCTGCGCCAGGAGTTGACGCTGTGGTTGCGGCATGTAATTTACGTATGCGCATATGTTTGTATGTAGCAACTGCGCCAGCGATTGAGCGAATGTCTGGCGAATAGTCGCGTTTAATTATGCGGCATGTTGTCCAGTTGCCGCAACAAAAATAACAACAAAAGAAATTGCAAAAATCAAACGTTATTGGCAACTACATGCGCCTAGTTGTTGTATTTGTTAGCTGTTCTTGTTGCTGTTGTTGTTGTATTAACAAATATTGTAAACAATTGTCGGCCACAAATGGCAATCATCGAAATCGATTTTCGGTTTGACACAACAATTGACATATGATTTCGATTTGTAGACATTCACGAGCCGCAGCAAGTCACCAACATTTTGATAAACTCGAGTAGGTTAACATAAGATTTACAACGCACACAACAACGCAACAACGCAAAACGGTTACGTACATACATACATACATATGTTTGTACAACATCTGATAGCAGTAATGACAACAGGTATATTGATGACAACAGCAACTAGAAGTAGTGACAACAATTGCTGTTAGCCAGTTGTTAATGTTGTTGTTGTTGGTAATATGGTTCAGAAAAAAAATGGTCATTGATGACTGATTGGCCACTACTCCCTGGATTGATAGTAGGTAGGCAAATAGCAGAATGTTACGGTGTGAAGGGCAAAGAGGGTCAGTCAGAATTTGGGTCAGTCAGTCAGTGATCTAAAATGGATTTAGCATCTGTGTTTGAGTAAACATTCAGCGAGTCAATTTTCCTTTTGTAAATGCCTTCCAAAATTGGAGTTGGCCAGTTAAATCATTCGAAATTTGATGCCATTAAAAGCTGCGCGAATTGAACAGGTTCGTGGAAGATATGCTTTAAACTAAGGCGCCAGTGAATTTGACTTATTTGAATTTTGAGATTACTTGGAAGTCTTTTTCAATAGGGAGTATATTTTTTTCTAAATTAGGTAGCTCCTTGTAACTTACCATACATGCGTTTTAGGTACGAACCAAATCAAGTTGCAAGTACGACTAATTTAAATCAGCACCAAGTAATAAATAAAATAAATAATTGGTGCTCACACCGTTTTGGGTGTTTGGCCGAGCTCCCCCTCTGATTTGTGGCGTACGTCTTGATGCTGTTCCACAAAAGGAGGGACCTACAGCTTCAAGCCGACTCCGAAAGGGAAAAGATATTTTTCATGAGGAGCTTTTTCATGGCAGTAATACACTCAGAGGTTCGCCATTGTCTGCCGAGGGGACCGTTATTACAAACAACTGATTTTTTTTATTTGGTGCTACATGCTACGCTCAACGCATTCGGCTGTGGCGGCTGCATATATAACACCTTGGAATTTGCTTCTCATAGAAAGAATGAATTTTAGAACATCATAGCCTTGGGGTATCATCTGTCGTTCCTCGAGATCTGGTCGGCCTTTTGGGGTTTTGTCTTTAAATATACCAACAAATCTTTCATTGGATTAATATCCGGGCTTTGGGCTGGTGTATCCAATATTTTACTATAATAAAAAATATCCTCATTCTGACTATATTAGCTTCATGTTTTGGATCGTTGACCTGACAGAATTTAAGCTGAGGCTTTTTGTCAACAACGAAACTATAATTTTTGCACTATTTTTCAAAATTGTTATTATTACCAGTCTGTAGAGTCGATTTTATTATCAAATTCACTGTTTTGTTTTTAACTTTATAATATAAGGCCTATCCGTCAATCTTCACAATATTTTCTTGTGTGGAAATGAGAAACTTTGTGATCTCTGAATATCTAAATGGTGTGTAAATTGTCAGTATCAACAAAAACCCAGTTTTTAGGTTGATTTTAAAAATTCAATGCTTCTTTTTAAACTTTACTATATGAGGCCACCGCTACTCTCTTCACAATCACTTGTTGCCACTCACCAAGAATCAACGACAACACTCACGAAAAATCCAACAAGGGAATGGGTTCAAAGTTATCGTTTTTCTTCTTTATAACGGGCCGTTTAACGAAGCGTTGTCTTCTTTTTATCCTACTTCTCGCATATACATATTTATAAAAGCTTAGAGAACACTTAATTAAAATACCTTTCGGTTACATAACAAATGGAATATCTTGTCTTCTATAAGCACCAAATCATCCATTCGCTTGCTGGATATGCATCCCACATCATGACTGAAAGTTTGTCAAATTTCACTGTCCGTATAATATGATATTTTGCCTTGCCAGTGGCTGCCTCCACATTCTATTGAATCCATCTTTGTAATATAGCATAATTTTAGTCTCATCGTAGAATATCATATCATTCCAGTAGCTATCTGGTTGAGTAGTTATCTTTCTAACGAAAGCTAATCACTTATCAATGTGCTGTGTAGAGCGCCAAGGCTTCTTTCGATCAACTCTTAAAGGATAATTGTGCTTTTGCCAAACTTGGCGGACTGTTTCATAAGAAATTTCGACCCTACACTCGTCTCTATGTTCACCAGCAAGATTTCTTGTCGAAATCTGTGAGTTTGGGGCTAGTTTTCTTAACAAAATACGTTTTTCCGTGGGCTTCCACTTGCAGATTTTGGCTCTAGCCCATTTTAATTTTTTGCGCGATTTATTATGTTATAAATGGTTTGTGGGTTAAATAAAAAACTTTGATAATTTTTGTACACTTTTTATTATTGTATAATTATAATAGACCGGCAGAGTCACCTCAAATGATGTCCGTTTGCGAGAGTTGCCACCACTTAAAAAAGTTAAATTAATAAGTTCAAACAAATATTTCAATACATGAGTAAAATGAGAGAAGGTTTGGGGAGCTTAATTTCGAAGATATTTTTGGGAAGGGTTGCCATGTGTTTGAAAAATAAAGTCCAAGCGTAATGAATAAAGTAAATGAAATAGAATAGTAGGGTGTCAAAGGAAAGAGTTTTGAAAAGTTGTATTTTTGAAAATATTTTTAATAGGGTTGCCTCCTGTTTAAAAAATTAAGCAAAAAAATAGTGCAAAAAAGGGCAATGAAAGAAATTAAGGTTTATTTTAGAAAATGTTTTTGTAGTTGGTTGCCACCTTTTTGAATTAGCTCTATTCAAAATAATAAATAAATCAACAGAAATACTACTACATGGGCGTCAAACGAAAAAGATATGACAATTTTTTATTTTGCAAATATTATTGCATAGGGCCAGTCTGAGAACTACCGAAACGGATAATCGTCGACAACAGAATGGCCTATATACAAGTATACAAGTATGACATCACTGCGAGCTGCTGAGATGTTGGAACAATAGCAGGCACGGCGCGAGCAGGAGGAGGCTAGCTTAACAGCTCGATTGCAGAAATTTCTGAATATATGGCGTTTCAGAGAAAGGTAGACATAGAAATGGAAAAAGATAAGGGTGGTATATTCTGCTCTGAGGTAAATATATTTATAGCTCATTTGGAAGAGCCTGTAGAGTCTCTGAAAGAGTTGTCTGTATATTGAATGGATGAGGGCGACATTTTCTTAATAATATAAGAATATAAAATGCGTGCTTTCACATGATCATACACCAAAGCAAAATTTATTTAATGGGTATTTACTGGTATTATATTAGGTATATAAAGATGAAAATATCTAGTTAGTATCAAGAAGTGATGGCAGTAGGTGGACGATGAACAAAAACCACTCTATCACCGTAAATACTCACAAGCAGCTGAGTGTAACCGCTAATAAAAGAAATTCATTGACATTTTATGCCCATAGAATGTTGGTGATTAGATGCAGATCCACTGTAAGTATGTCATGCACAGAATCGGCTTCGGTTACCGTCACTAATTCCTGTTTAATCATTTAAATTATTCGTGATCTGTTGCCTAAGCCACTGAAAATTTTATTTTTTACAAAAAAATAACTGCTCAGAGATTAATTGATCAGAAATATATCATCCACATTTCAAAATATTCTATGGAATACATTTTTTTGAATAGATTCCAAAAAACACTGGTTTTCTGGTAATCTTACAAGTCTAACCTCATAAGCCTTAAGAAAAAAATACAGTTGGACTAATGACTAACGTGGAATGCTGGCAAACTATTAGTAAACCATAGGGAGAGCTGCGGATACTCAATAATGAAATTGGGTTGCTTAAGAGTTGCAGGAATAGCAAAGAAATTTAAGGTTTTCCAGAAATTTTTTGTTGGATATTACAAGAAATTTTATTGCTGAAAATGCCTCAATTTTATATGTTTTGACTCATCAAGGTATTAATATTTATTTCTTCAAAATATTCAACAAATTTGAATTCGCCTCAAATTAACATTGACAGTTGTGATCAAAATTTGTTCGTTCTGTGTGATTGTTAGCGTGTGTTTCAACAGACTATGGTTGACGCCAAGTAATCGTGAATAAATTTACTAGCTAATTTATTAACAATTCTTCCCCACAGCGCAGAGGATGTCTATGACCCTTACCAGCATCGTGTCGTTGAGAATCCGATGAAGTTCGTTTTGTATACCGTTTATTTTATACGAGTATTTGCTGCAATAATAATTCTTCAAACCTTGGAATATTTGCAGCAATTTTGAGGTGTACATTAGCTTGTTGAAAGCCTCCATTGGCATCGGTTGCTTGGCCATGCCCAAAGCATTTCAAGCTGCCGGCTGGCTCAACGGCTTAATCAGCACTGTCGTCATTGGTTCCGTTGTGATATTCGCGTTGCACATTTTGGTATCCGAACTCATTTAGTTGTAAAACTCAATAAATTGTGAACAGAACCTCTTTCTTCCATCTCTGCAGTTGAAGGGCATGCACGAACTTTGCAAGCGGAAACGTGTGCCCCAGTTGAACTACCCCGATTCGATGGCACTGGCTTTGGAGGCTGGACCGAGGTGTCTGCGATTTCTGAGCAGAAGAGCGCGGTTAGAACGAAAATGGTTTTGCTTTACATGTTTTAGTTTATTAGTTGCATATATAAAATTTAAGTGATATATGTACGTACGGTACTTTTACGCAGTTCTACCATAGATTTCATTTTGGCCTTCTATCACTTTGGAGTTTGTTGCGCTTACGTGGTTTTCATAGCGGACAATCTGAAGGAGTTGATCGACTTTTACGGCTATACCATCGATATTCGATTTTACATATTCGCCCTGGCAGTGCCACTGGCGTTGATTTACTTAATACGCGATCTTAAGAATCTGGTGCCCTTGAATGCGCTTGCGGATGCCATGACTTGCATTAGTATGGAGTACATTTGGAGTTAGAAGTATGAAATGAAATGAAATGTTAATTAATTTGCAGGTTTTTGCATACTTTTTTATTACATCCTCATGGATCTGCCGCCGCTGTCCGAGCGCAAGCCCATTGGCGACATAAAAAGCTATCCTTTGTTCTTCGGCACTGTGCTCTTTGCAATCGAGTCCGTTGGAGTGGTCTGTATCAACATGGTTTTATTTTGTTTTTTTTTGTCTGGAATAAGTTTTATTTCAATTGACGCAGATAATTTCCATTGAAACTAAAATGAAGACACCCAGGGACTATTTCGGCTTGTGTGGCATATTGAACATGGGCTTAGGCACATCTCTAATACTATACACCTTGGTGGCTTTCTTCGGCTACTGGCACTATGGAGATGCGGTTAAGGACAGCATTACTTCAAATCTGCCATTGGACGAGCTGTAAGTAAGTGTTAGGGTATCGCGCATTTCCTGCAAGAAATTCAAATGTCACAAAAGCAAATATTGAGACAACCAGCTTTTAACTGATTAATTTAACACATGGGCTGAAAAGTCCAGGGCTCAACAAAGAAAACACGTTTCTTTTGTTCAAAATTACTTTATTCATCAACGTAATTTCCATCAAAAAACAACGCAATCTTTCCAGCGCCGCTGAAACGTCAACTTCAGCGGTAACCTCTTCATTCGCGCGAAATTTCTTACCGGCGAGTATGTTTTTACGTCTGCGAACAGCCAAATCTGGCGAATGCGGTGGGTATGGAAGCAATTCGAAGTTCAATTCAAGTAGTTTTGACATTGTTTTAATCGACTTGGGATACGGTGCGTTGGGTCAACAGTGAGCAAACGCGGCACTCACTTTGAACAGAGCTTTCTCATAGTCAAATGCTCATTAAATATAAAGCCAACTCGGTCTTTTGATATTTTTACGATGCCAGCTAACTCACTCAACTTCACTTTTCGATTATTCAAAACGATTTTGAGGATTTTATTGATGTTTCTGGCCTCGTTTGGACGTCTCTATTCCTGACGGAGCGGAGTCCCCATAATTTGTATTTTTCCACATCAAGAAGCAGTGTAAAATTAAAACACGAAATACTCCCATTTTTTCTTTTTGAAAATAACAAAAGTAGCGTCACTCTAAGCACAATAATTTTAAGAGCTGTCTGTCTAAGCTTATTGGTAAGGTAATTGAAAAAGAGAAGAATGCAGTAAAAATAGTGCCATTCTTGCATAAGTGTTAGGCTTGGGACTTTCCAGTCCATGTGTTATTTATTACTCCTCCTTTAGTAAATATTTAGGTATTTTGCACAATCGTAAAAATTTCTGGGGAGCTGTATTCTCCAGGATATTAATTTTCTTGAGAAATAAATTTTCCAATTCTAAATCCCCATGGAAAATGTTTTCTGCGAAATATTGGGAATAAGAAGTTCAATAGTAGTTAGTAGCTGATTTCTGCGTTTTTCACAGCTCTAAGTTGTTTGAAATAAATTTGAAAAAAAATGAGAGAAACTAAGTCAATGTATTAAACAATGGATGATATATATTTCCGCATATAACTATTATTATGAGTGGATTTAGCCCTACGTCTTTATAAATCTATTGTACCCCCTTCATGGCAACTCAAGTATTCTGTACTTCTCTGAGCTCAACCTCCTCATGAAATTTTAGTATTTGGCCTATTTTATTGAGTTTTATTTCCTCCTCTGGCAAAATATATTTCCCCAGGTGTTTGTCACACTTATGCATCCATGCTGGACACGATGCCAGCATATGCTAGGGGGCCTCATTTCCTCCCATAGAACGTGAAATTTTCATTTTCCGGTTAGAAAGACGATAATTCAATATACGAGGCCCTGTGAGATTTTCTTTTCTTCTAATTCTTATTTAATTCCCCACATCCTTTAAGTCGGCTTAGGTTAAAGCTATCTATCATTGATTATTATTCTGATAAACCCAGTAGATTGTCTCAGAGGAAGAAACTGCTGAGTTGGAGAATCAGATGCAGGCACAAAAAGCTTTACGAAGGCATAGTCGCGATAAAAAACTTGCAGGGTTTTGGCTTAAAAATAAACTCTCAGCAATATTCTCTATGGAAAAATTTTAATTTTTACATTCTTGTGAGCTGTTGTCTCACAATGTGATGGAGGAAATTTTATTTTATGGTATTAGATTCCTCCTTTTTTGCATTTGAGATACCTACATTTTTCCAAAATACAATTTCATTTAACGAAGTTCCTTTTTGAAAGGAGGAAAGAAAGAGAAAAGAAAGAAAGAGAGGAAGGAAAAAGAAAAACTTTGCGAGATTTTTTACTGGTGTTCAGAATCGGCAGTTGGGCTGAAAATTTTCTTCAGTAAACAGTTGCTGATGTGCATTTTTTACACAGCAACCAGCCAGAAGGCTGTAATTTCTGCATACCCATAAGAGAATATTATTTCTGGATGAAGCATGCAAACACATATCAGTTAATTAATCAATCACTTGTATATTTTTCTAGATTTCCCCGCCTTGCCAAGTTAATGTTCGCAGCGGCAATATTTTTTTCATTTGCCTTGCAAGGCTACATAACGATTGAGGTATGTTGGCGTCGATACTCGGAGTATCTGAACTTGAAGGAGCCACATCCATTGGAATACGTGTTGCGCATAGCAATTGTGCTAGGAGCAGGTGAGTGCGTTCTGATTTCGTGAAAATCTATGAAGTCTGTAAGCAGCTTATTGACTAAATGCGCATATTTTGCAGTTAAAGAGTGTTTTAATAGCGGCATTGTAATTTTGTATTTCTATAAAACACCGAATAATTGAGCTATCGCGATAAAAGTCGTTCCAAGTATATCAAATATATTAAAACGCGGAACTAAGTAGCACGCATACCTATAACTAGCGCGTGAAGGTTTGCAGCGATCGATTATGTGGCATCAATTCTCCACCACTTTTCCACACTTATCGACCGAAGCATTGGCAATTTCGTGATTGATATGTTTTCTGAGTTTCTTTAACAACATTTTTTTATTTTTTATTTTTTTTTTGTTGTTTTATGAGTAGGAAGCATCGAAAGCCTTACCCCGTCAGTGTGGGGCTTTAACCCGAACTAAACTTCCTACTGTCAAAGTACCAATCCCCCCGTACTACCGTTAAGTATTTCGTCGGGAGGCGGTTTGAGCGTTGGACTCGACGTCAGTTACTGTTCTGATGCAAAATGTCAGAAGCTGCATCTGCCTATTGCCACCACTATTGAGTCATATCTGAAAAGAACCACCCCTGTCGGATCTATACGCCCCCTCCCCCATGTCCCTTTTCGTTGCCATAGAAAAGTTAGTTTCTCATAGTGGTCTCGTCAGTTTACTTGCGATTTCATCTCTGGATAGATTTGCAGCTTGACGATCTTATTCGGCGTTCCGCGCATCCTCCTTGCCTGCTCGCTATGTCGGAGTTGCTGCATTATTTCAGCAGCCATGTGCTGGGCTTTGTTCCAATTATTCTGGCTCTTCAACACCAGTGGCACTAAGTTCTCGGGCGTGATGCTGCTGCGAAAGCTTTCTTCCAGTTTAGCCCTTACTCTTCTGAAGCGGGAACACGTGAGCACATGTTTTGCGTCCTTCCCAACTGCTGGTGTGCACTGCTCGCAGTATGGACTTTCTTCGTGTCCAAAGCGCTAAGGTACACTTTAAAGCAGCCATGACCACTTAGGATTTGGCACAGATGAAGTCTACTTCTTGGTGCTTTCTCTGCAGCCAAGCTTCAACGTTGGGGATGATACGGTGGGTCCACCTGCCTTTATTTGCATTGCCCCATCGCGTCTGCCACTGATTCGAACGAAGGTGGTTCAAAGTATCTGAATGCAAAATTCCTCACAATGTGAAGCTTTTCAATTGATCAGAATGGAGTAGATCTTTAAAATTGCGGTCACGGTAGTAGTTTGTAATAATATCCAGACTAGGGATGCCTATTCCGGGATCCCCTAAACCATATATATTTTTAGCGCTGCAAGTTCCGGTATAAGTCCATTTTGAAGCGCTTAAATCTGGAGAAAGTGTTACTGCCGATCAATTAGATGGAATAAATAATTCATTACTTGAAAGATATCCAGCGATTTTCAATAGAAAAGGTGTAATTTTGCATGACTGCACTGCGCAAGAGCAGAAAAAATAGGTCAGTATAAATTTAGTGGATTGGGGTGGGCTGTACTGTATGACCTACTATACTCGCCCGATATTGTGCCATCCGATTTCCGTTTATTGCGAGACTTATTAACCAGAAAAAAATTAAAACTATTTACTTGATATGAAAAATTCCATTCCCAGATATTTTACTGAAAAACCAGTCGATGCGACATTGAAAATTTGCGCACTAGATAGCAAAAGCTTGTTGCGAGGGTGATCATTGAGTAAAAATATGTAAGAAATTACTTACTGTAAGAAATTTGTTTATTCGAATTTGCTGTAAAAAAACGACATGGCTTTCCGGTCCCTCTAATATAGTAAAACATTATTTTTCGATTTTCTTACATTCGTTAGTGTCTTTGTCCTTTAACTCTCTTATAACTCCTCTGTGAAGTCGTGCTCTTCAAAGAAGCAGTGCCAAATATCATGGTGATTATTTCTTTGAAGGCCTGGAAGGAAATTTGCAAAACGTCTCATCTTGTTAAAAAGATCTAAGTGGTTTGAGCAACTTTGTTAAGGGATGGAAATCTAATCCAGGCATCACAGTGGGGCTTAGGATCACCTAGTGTCTTATCTTAGAGAAGCAACCTTGCCTACCAACCTAAGATTAGAAGAATTTTTTCTAACAAAAATTTAAAAAAATTTATCAATCAGCCAACCAGTTCCGGATTTCAGAATTCTTCAGTTGCGTTGCCTTGAATTAAATAATATTAAATACTTCTATTCTAGTTTGTTTAGTATTTCTATTACAAAATGCTTCTAGTTAGAAAAAAAATAGGCTAATTGATTTTGTATTGAACTTCAGAAAGCTATGTATCGGGACGAATCCCGATAGTCCAGGAATGTATCCCGAAATTTCAGGATCAATATTCACCCTTAATATTGACATCCCTAGTCGATACATTGCTGGTTCCTAAACCTGAGCGTAATATGAATGAACAATTTAACTGAAGTTTTGACGTTGCAAGATCAGAAGGAAACATTTAAACGTCGCTTCTCATTAAATCCAAAATTGCAATGCCTCTGTTGAAAAACTCGTTAGTTTTACTAATATATGTATTGTAATATATGTATGTAAGTACTTTTATATGCATTTCAGTGCTTGCGGCCTATATGAGCTCCCAACTGGTACTGATACTCGCGCTCGTTGGCTCGTTTTCACTCTCCTACCTGGGGTTAATTTTCCCCGGTGTGCTGGATTTTTGCTTGCGCTACAACATGGGATATGGACCGTACTACATCTACTTGTGGCAAGATTTATTTTTGGTAATCTTCGGTGTGGTAGGTGGCTCCGTGGGAACTTGGTTTTCGCTCATCGACCTCCTTGAACACTATCAGCTCGAACTGTGACGAGCCCAATACAAACATACATATTTGAGTGGGCATCAAAGCCAAAAACAGCAGCATTCACTATATGTAAATAATAATAGATTTGTAAGCAATTAGAAGGTACGTGCACTTATTCGCTCATTAGTGAAAATAAATAACCACCCGTGAACAGCTCACCTGCACTGGAATCCACGTCATTTGAGTGCGAGAAATTCATTAACTGCATTTCTTAGCAGCGTTTTCGCACCAGCAGCAGTGACCCGCACTGCTCGGCGCTTACCCTCTGGTCATTTGTCCACTTTGGTATGTGTGCAATTTCCATGCCTTCGCTTGGCTGCAGCGAGCAACGTACAGTGCAAAGTGCGCGTGAGTATCGTTCGGTGTATCGCATAGATACTCGTACTACATGCACGCACTTGTTTGTTGTTGAGATTAAAATGTTTTGCTAACGGATAAGGCGAGATTCTGCGACTAATTAGGCGATAGCTCAATTAAGCTAACAAGGCATTAAATGAACTGAATTTACGTGAACACATTGCTCTAGAATCGACTGTGACCGCATCGTTGACGTTGAGCCCGTTAACAATCTCTTTCATGTATGCATATATGCATGCACACACATGCGCATATTCATTTAGTGTTCATATATACTCGTATGTGTGCCGGTGCGTTGTCGCTGCCCTCAATATGTCGGCTACGAAAGTATGAACGCGTGCGCATGCGCCGTTGTTCACGACTTCGCGGCACCCATTGCAGCAGCGCGAGCATGCGTACACTTGGCAAATGCTTACGAGTGGTGTCTAGCTCCTGTAACGTCGCCAAGTTGGCTTGTGGGCCTTTTATGGCAGCAGCGCTATGGGCAAATTTCACCAGAGTGCGAGTACAACAGCAGTGGTGCCCCTTTTGCTAATATTGACGGAGGATGCGCGTAGTATCCAATTTTCAATTTCCGCTCGCTTGCCCTCGCACCAGGCGCACGTTCGGTCAGTTTAAGTGAATTAAAATTTTATCTTGATCGATGTGTGTGTAAATTTGCTGGGGAACAACCTTCATTGCGCTGCTCTGGACATGATTCTTTGTGTGTTTGTTTGTGTAGATGAGTGTGCAGTGGACTTTCAAGAGGTGATTTTATCAGTTACGATTGCTACGTTTTGGATTGAAACGACTGGATTGGATATAAATTTATATGTTTATACATACATACACACATACATATTTATGGCTCTAATATACATTTATAGACAGGTGCTTATATGTATGCGTGTTATGACTCCAGTTTTCTTGTTTGCACTACAAATCATATCAGTTTTATATGATAATATTCCATATTACATAGATATTTACACAATTTAACGGTCACTTCTGTCGATATTAGATGAAGGAGATATTTCGATCGACATTAGTGAAATCGAATAAAAAAGTACGCCTTTTGCGTGAAGATTTTTTTTCTACATGTAAGTAGGTGAGGTATTTCCTTTGATGTGCATAGTGAAAAATAATAAAATAAAATAAAATAAAATAAAATAAAATAAAATAAATGGGGCTGGTGCAAAAAATTGTAAATGCGGCGTTGAGTAGGACAATGTTTTTATCGTCACAGGCATCAATGCGAGAAAAAAAAGCATTTTTGGTCTTAACCAAATTAGACTTTCCTCTTTCCACTCTTTCGCTAAATAAAAGAGCTTCTAATATAATTGCGGTTATATAGCAAAAGGATAATTATTTGCTTAGGTTATCGCTTCATAAACTCTTCTACAGCAGAGAAAACCTCTCTCAGCTGCTTATTTATTCATAGTTTTAGCGAAAAGCTGGAGCCACAAAGTAATCTTAGGAAATTCCGGAAACACGAGACTCACTTTTACTGCTGAAAAAACAGCATTACCTGTAGAAATATTATATAATAATGAAGTATAAATAGGATCAAAGTCTTTTTGTACGTCCAAACTTAATATTTTGAAACTTAAAAGAACAAAAAAAAAGTCGAAAAAATGGTTAGAAAAAACAGAATGTCGAAAAAAATGTTACACAAATACTTCCCGGAACTTCTATCATTCTGTCCCATCATATAAACCCCGCTTACTTCTAATTAATTAAAAAAAACTACAATGTTGAATATAGATTTTGCTTAACATTCTTCTTCTTCTTGATTTTCGCGATAACCGCTTACGTGATCTTGTCCGAGTTTAACAAAGCGCACCAGTCGTTTCTTTCTCGTGCTAACCGGCGCCAATTGGACACATCAAATGAAGCCAAGTTCTTCTCCACCTGGTTTTTTCAACGCAGAGAAGGATTTCCTCTTCCTCCGCATCGAGACTGAGTGTTTGTTGCCATTCGGACGACATGACCCAGCCAACGTAGCCGCTGGATCTTTATTCGCTGCGCTATGTCTAAGTCGTCGTAAAGCTCATACAGCTCATCGTTCTATCGCCTGCGAAATTCGCCGTTGCCAACATGCAAAGCTCCAAAAATCTTGCGCAGAATCTTTCTCTCAAACACTCCAGAGGACGTCTCATCGTCTCATAAATCCAATAACGATTTTGTCAGTCTTAGTTGACCCAACCTGAGTAGAAATAATAAAACTATACTTGAAGGCGTAATAGAAAATTCTTTAAAGAAATATCTATAATTTAAAAAACTTGGGGGAAAATGAAGCCTTCTTATTATGTTCTGTGCTCAGTAGGCATGCCAATCTCGGAATCTTAGTGTTACTCAAGTGTCGAGAATTCCAGAATTCGTTGACAAAATACACCAATTTTTTTTCAAGCTAAAGTGTAGAAAAAATCGTACCAGTTTTCTTAGCCCAACTGCAAATTTAAATAAAGAAGAGAACATTTTTGCATCTGAGCCGATGTTCGTGAACTGGGTCATATAAGTATAATGTCAAAAAATAGACCTACCAGCATAGCGCATAATAGAACAGCGGTGGGAAAACTAAGCAAAGGAATACCGTCATAAACGATCTAAAGACAATGAGCGTTGCCAATTGGAAGGAGCTGACTAATGATTGAGTTAAATGCAGATGATGAATATACATAGATGCGGAAACTATGGTTTGTCAAAGCCTGTGAAGGTAATAATGATGATGTACGTGAACTTTAAATTAAGCAGATACAACTTAAAGATATAACTTGTTTAAATAAACTTGTGAGAATTGAATTTTACTGAATTAAAAGAAAGTTTTTGTTACTTGGGAAGTACGATCTCCATAGAAGGTGGTGCGAAAACTGACATTTACAACCGAATAAATAAGGCACGTAACGCATTCGCTAGGCTTCGAAATATATGGCGCTCCAACAACATCAAAACTAGCACACAGGTTAAAATTTTTAAGGCGTGCGTTAAGCCTGTGCTGTTGTACGGATCGGAAACTTGGCTTGTGACATCGGCAACGAACGCAAAGCTGCAAGCATTTATAAACAGGTGTCTGCGTAATATACTTAATATGGTGGCCAAGAGTGATAACAAACGAGGAGCTCTGGAGAAGTACGCACCAAAATAGCCTCAACAGTGAAATAAAGAAAAGAAAATATGGATGGATAGGGCATACTTTGCGAAAGCCTTATGAGGAAATACCGCATGCCGCTTTGACTTGGAAGCCGCAAGGAACGCGAAGAAGAGGAAGACCAATGATGACTAGGCAAAGGACTATACGCAATGAAACTGGAAAATCGTTTAATGAACTGAGATTTATGTCTAGAAATAGAAATGTGTGGAATACTTATGTTGAATCCTTAAGCTCCTAAAGGAGTATGGAATAATAATAATAATAAAAGAAAAAATTATATCCCGAAATAAATCCCGCAATGAGCCTCAAATTTTCGTGACTTCATTGAAAATATCTCGAAATGAACAATTACTGAATACTGCTCAGGTTTCTCTAAAGAAAACTGAATAATTTGGCCCATTTCTTTGAATGATCATTAGAATCACAGAAAGGCAAGGTGTTCTACTTACTATACATTCTTCAAAAAGCTGTTATTTCTACTCTTTATTTCTACTTTTCACAAGAGGAAGTAGAAAACAAATGGATCCAAATAGTTTAAGTGAAAAACGGACCAGTTAAGCATTTAATGCCTGCCGAGAAATCCGCTAGTCGACTTAGTTTGCAACCGAATGATTACTCAATTGGACCCAACAGTAGGTGTTCTCTTCTTCTGTATTTATGCGTACTTTTCAATACCATTGGGGATTTTAGTACGTCAAGGGTCCCCCACGCAAAAACTATCGATTTGGATACATGCGCCCTCAATTTACATCTATGCAGATCCCACCTAAGAACCGCTCTATTCTTTTTTTACAAAACTGCCAGCCTCGGTTTTTTCCCACATATTAAGTATGATTTGGCACAGCGAATGTGAGTGTGCGTGTGTGCATTGACCACAGTCGGTAAACCATAAAAGCACATCAATGAATTCCTACTATCAGCCAATATCTAAAATTCTTCAACGTAGGGCGACAGTTGAACGCAGTTCGTATTGAGGCGGCAGTGGCAGGCGGCAGCGGTCAACAACAGTGGCAGCAGCAAACAGTGGCCGCAATTATAAAAACCGCCGCCAAACTGCTAACATGACCACAATGCTGACGATGGATGAGGCTGAACGGGAGTGCATTGAAACCAAACTTCCAGATGCAATGACAAAAATTACTGAAATGATGCGCGGGAACGCATGCGCCCACTGGCAGCACCGACTATTGGCTAGTGGCAGCGGTGCGGCGCGCTTTGATGTGTGCCGCCCGCGCGGCCAACGATAAAATAACAAAGGCGGCGATGGAGCGATTTAGCAAACCGCCAACAATGCGCCGCAATGTGAATAACATCAACAAACTGTGGCAACTAAATGACAATGACGCGAACGAGACATTTACGAAAGCGAACGGGGGCGCAGCTACTCCTGCGACGTTATGTGCGACACATGGACAAGGGGCCATGGATGAGCACAAAACAGTCGCAGTAGCAGTGGCAGTGGCAGTATTAAGTAGTGTAACTACTTGCGAGCTACCACAACTATTTACTACTACAATTGAATTGTGCGGGTTGTGCAACGTTGACAAGTGCATACCAAAACACAGAGCAACAACGACAACTGGCAGCCACGGCGGCTAAAGCAGCCGACCAGCATTGAAAAGGCGCAGTTGAAGGAAGGAATCGTCGCTGTAATGTTGACAATGTTCGGCAATCAAAATATTTCTAGGCGGCAACGTTGGAAGCTGACTTCAGCTGAAAGTGTAGCTTTTGTTTCAAATTGCACGGCTGTGGAATTGCCTTGCGTTCGGCTTCGGAGTTGTTGGTGGTGTAGGTAGCAGAAATTGAAATATGTCATATTGACAGCTCTTTTGAGTGCCCCAAAGCGAAGAGAGGTGGGGGGATTGGTGGTTGTAAAATACTCCCCGATATGTATTGTTCATAGGGCTATGAATGTTGCGAGCGAGCACAAGGATAGTAAATTTTTGATGAGAAGCTATTAAGTGTAATTCCAGTGGATAGTTGATGGCGGTCAATTCAATAGGAATGACACTTCGAATTGCAATTTGTGGAATTTATGCTGATTGAGAATGTTGCGCTAGAGACATTGGAGCTTTAAGGCTGGAATTTTAGGAGTTTGGCGGTGAGGTTTTCTTGTGATACTTGTAAATGGGGTAAGGAAGTGCCAAGTTCTGTTCAGACCGCAATTTATATACCCAAGTAGGGCTTGCTGTGGCCCCATGTTCTGGCTAGGAAAGATACTAATTTGTAAAGCGACTTCAGTTTTTTTGGTATTCAATTCATTGTCAAGGAAATAAAAAAAAGAAAAATGCTTCCAGCTAATTTTAGAAACAAACAAATTCATAGACAAGAGAGTCATAACGTTTAACATCAGACGAGCGGATGGAAACTTAGTCCTCACATATAAAAAGTGGGCATAGTTTTTATCCGATCTCAATAGTACTTATGTCGGTGGGGAGCAATGCGTTTATGTTGTTTGAGCGATTTTTATTAAGTCGTTATCGAGATATACGCATTTGCACAAAAGTGAGTGTGGCACCTACATTTTTGCAAAATTCTATTTGTGTCGTGTTTCCTTTTTTGGATTCATTATTTGTATAAAATATGAATAACTGTTCAATCTTTTGAGGCACGGATCAAACCATTTTTTGTTGCCTCCATATGAATGGAACTGCTGGTCAGCCAGACCATGTGCTATCGATCGGAACAGGTGATAATCGGACGGCGCAATATCTGGAGAATATGGCTGGTGGGGTAGGATTTCCCATTTTAGGTGTTTCCAGGTAGGTTTTAACGGGTTCGGCAATGTGAGGCCGAGCGTTGTCATACTGTAGAATCACTTTTTCATGCTTCTCCGCGTATTGCGGCCGCTTCTTGCGCAGTGCTCGGCTCAATCGCATCAATTGAAGTTGATGTCGATCCCCAGTGATGGTTTCGCTTGGTTTTGACCGTTCATAATAAATAACATGAACTCGGTCCCACCAAATACATAGCATAACCTTCGCAGCGTGAGTATTCGGCTGAAGCGACGACGTAGAAGCATGAGCGAGTAGTCCCAATGACTTTCTTTTCTTTGAATTGCTGTAGTGAATCCTTTTTTCATCACTCGTCACGATGCGATGAAGAAAACCTTTTCTTTTTTGCCGCTGGAGCAGTTGTTCACAGGCGTAAAAACGACGTTCAACATCCCTTGGTTTTAACTCATGAGGAGCCCCAGACCGCTGTTTCTGAATCAGCGTCTTCGAAGTTTTTGGCCTTCCTTCACGCGGACGGTTGTCAACATTAAAATCACCGTATTTGAAGCGACGGAACCAATCTCGGCACGTTGTTTCACTTAAAGCAGCATCTCCATAAACTTTTTATAGCTCTCGATGCGCCTCAGCCGCCGTTCTTTTCGAATGAAAGAGGAAAATCAACACTTCCCGCAAAGGGCGATTATTCGACAGAAAATCAGACATTTTCACAAAACCAAAAGTATATGATATCAAAACAAAATCTCTAATGTGTCGAAGCAGTTTGTTTACCATATGTCTAAGCTTGGTTTATGACGTTTAGGTTATGTTAGAATCGACTAGCACACACTGCTGGCGGCATCTATTGACAAACAGCGGGAACTTAGTTGCGCACCTTATACAATTTCAAGCCGACTCCGAACGGCAGATGGTTTTTTATGGGCAACCTTTTCATGGCAGAAATATACTCGAGGGTGTGCCATTGCCTGCCGCTATTAGACAAACTTTTTCTATCATTTTGCTGTTTCATGCACGGAACTTCGAAGATACTCACTCCCGAATGGTAGTTCCGCACCTGCCCAT
>JAYXIM010035935.1:0-23000 GCA_037575425.1 Anastrepha fraterculus | reverse complement strand
TCGGCTGTTGCGGTCAATGCTATTTTCATATATACTGCGTTAAATAACTACAGCGCTAGTATTTATTGACAAGTTTTGACAATTTATTTGTTTCTTATTTAATTTGTATAGCTTTTTATGAAACAAGAACCAAATAAACCCAAGTTTGAAAGTGTGTGCAAAGTAAAAAAATAAACATTTTTTTTTAATTCTGCTTTATTATATCAGAAGCAGAATAAAATTGCCTACACTACCAGCAAAACAGAACAAAAACAAAATAGTAAAAGTAAAATTTGTCAAAAATCAAAGTGAATTTTTAATCACTTCAAACGCTCTTTATTGTGGTAAAATTAAAAATTAAAGAAGATATAAAATTGTCTACTCGAAATTTTTCTAAGCCTTGAAGATGAAATAATAAATAATATGACCTTCTTAATAAGCTAAGGTTTTTATAGTTCGATTGAAGGTAAAAAAAAAAATTGTTTCTGAAATTGTTTGAATTTGTTTCCTTTTGATGCCTACTGTAGATATCGCCGATTTTAAACCCAGCTATTCTTCCTTCACAAACCGGAGCTAAGCTTGAACAAGCTGAACAATTAACAAAGTGCTTGTGAACTCACTAATTATCTACTAAATACATAAACGTATACGGGCATATTCAACTTATGTGAAAAAATCTAAGCGTATTCGCCACTTACTCTCCCAGGGAAATATCTATGCCACCTACAACAATTGACTTCAGTACCTCAATCCCATTTGCAGCCGATTCAACGAATATTTGTACAAATTTCACACACCCACACACACACTGACGCAAACACACGAATAACTTTGCCATCGACCACAACCAGAACCAAGAGGAAATAAAGTTTTATGCAATTTCCAGTGCTGCACCAAACCCCGAACCATCTCCTCGACGACTGTGCTGCTGCCTTTGCTGCCGCTGCTGCTTACGACTAACAAAAGTTTTGTTTAATGGCCAACAACGTGGTACTTTGCTGCTTTTCCACAGAAATCACAGCTCATAAGTTAAAAAGTCTGTTGAAAAGTCACTTCACTGCCATAAATAACGCGAACGAGCGAAAAAGCTAGCCGGTTGGTGTGGTGGAGGGCGCATGAGCGGGTGACCGCAAATTCACAAATTCGCATACGCATGCGCATACCCATATGCCACATGCCGCACATGCCACGCCGTGGAGCAGCGAGACAACGAGGCAACTACTTAAAAGGTTGTCGGTGCTGTGGCATGATAATGGCGATTGGTTGGCTGCTGCTTGAGAGTGCAACAAGTGTTTGGCTGCTGCCTTTCTTTGCGCTCTTTTCATTTAATTTTTGAATGTGCGGACGGACGGACGGATGGACGGATCAAGGCATGGCAGTACACCCGCACCTTGGGAAAAGGCGAATGTGAAAAAAGTTCGTAACAAATTCTAGTCGGGCATACACATCCACGCACAACTATCAATAGCCAGTGCTGCTCAAGCCCCCAAACATACATACATATATACATACTCGTACACACATTCAGTTTGCGTGCATGCTTATTTGTTTGGTGGCTATGTGAGAAGTGGCCAAAACTCGTAAAACTGTTAAATTTATTATGGGAATGTGAACAGGTTTGTGGCGTGAATGAAAGCGCGTCCCAGAAGCAGGCCACAAAATGCGAATGAATGTGCGGCGAACGGGTGGAGGACCGCGCTCAGGTGAACAATTCCAAAAAAAGAACTACACTCACAAGACGAAAATTTGCCAACCAACCAACCGCAAACCGCAGATCCGGCCGACGTGGACGTGTAGATGTGTGGACGAAGATAATTCGGTGCGTTCTGAGTTCGTTTCCCAATGCGGGCATCAGCATTAAATTGTAGAAAAAAGTATTTTCTAATAGCGATTGCCACTCGGCGAGAAAAAGTAAACCTCCAAGCGTACAAAAATCGGGTAAGAAACTCGGCCCAACTGCTCACAGAGGTACATACATGTATGGTAGTATAAATATATGTGTATATGTATGTATATAACCACAAAGAACCCACATGTGAATCGCAAAATACAAATGTGTCGAAGGCTTTGACTCTTTCTTTGTTCAGCATACATACTTATGTACTTACGAGGTCTTAAGTGGGGGCACACATCCAGTTAAAGCGGCCATGAACATACATACACACACATGTGCGCATGTAGGTGAGTTTAACTTTTGGCAAATTGTTTGCAAAGTGTTCGTTCAATTTGCTATTTTCCCGTTGAGTGAGTGCGAACGAAGTGCTTTCGAATTGCAATGAAGCACGGCAGGAAGGGGCAATATTGTTTGTAGGTACATTTGAATGTATGCATGTGTGCTTGTGCGCTGTGAAAAGTTTGCCATAACATTCAATCAGGTGTTGCAAGGTGTTACTTTTATTCTGCGTGCACTTGGCACATTATTCTATTAATAACTGCCAGAGATGGATAGTTCGCTATTGAAGATTGAAAAGATTGAAGATTTAGCCATAGTAGGAAGTAACAATTTCCAAACTTTAAGATTTAAAATAATTGGTTGATGTTGGTAGTAGCACTGTGCAACATAATTTTATTTTTGTGGTATCACTTTGAAGTGATTAGCTGCGTTTGCTAGCTGTGCGCGCTGAGTTCAAATTTGCCTTCAAAAATCTTTCGTTAAGTTGGAGTTTTGAAAAACCTTGGCGCCAATTGTCCAAGGCATACCTTTAAATGGCAGAAATGGGAGTAAAGCCGCTTGTGGAAAAAATAACTTAAAACCAGTTTACCAGGTGGAGTTGTTGTTGTTGTTGAAGTGGTGGAGTATTTCCACTGAAATAATCCTAATTAGTGACCATTTTACTACCACTGCCCCTGTGTGATGATGTCGTGTTTTTTTTTGGTTCTAAGTCAGATCCATTTAGTGAAGTCCAAGTATAGCAGCAAATTCCTTATCTCGATGTCTGAGATATCATCAATTTGCTGCAAGAAAGGCTTGCCTGGACATTCACATAAGTAGTGGAAAAGACTTTCCTTCTTCCCTTCCGCTTGACAACTGCTGCAGATGAAGGGGCAGTTGAGTCTGGCTGCATGATCCCCTATTTTCCAATGACCAGCAAGGGTTGCAGTGACGCGTGAAATGTTTGGTCGAGAACATCCTAACAGGTGATTCGTCGTTTGGATTTTGTACGACGGTCATGTGTTTTTTGTTGTAATACACGTAGTTAGTTGCTTCCATCTTCTTTCGGCTAAAGCATGATAATGTGAAGCAATGGATGTTTTTATTGTGTTCAGTGGGGTGTAGACTGCCACCTGGTGGTGAATCTCTATTTAGACTTTCACGAGCACTATTCGAATGGCTGGTTAATTTTGCGGGAATAAAAAATAGGTGAGCTTTTACAGCTTTTCAATGATACTTGCGCTAAATGGATATGCCACTTAAACCCACGGTGTACAGAATACAAAGAATACAAAGAAGGTGCCCTTTTGAAAACCAGTAGTCGTAGTCGACAAGCGATGAAGTCGTTGCTGCATATAAACGAACAAAAGAAGGAGAATTTTTGTATATGTGAACATTCAGTTAGTGACTTGGGAAATAATGTGACTATAAAATTTGTAATTTTTAAATAAAATAAAATAATAAAAATTAAGTGCCGTGATTCTTTTGTCTTTGCGGAAGACGCTTTGGCAAAAAAGTGTAGGTGCATGTCTATAGCTTCAGTAACTGGGCAGTAACCACGAAGATGTTTAGGTGCGGAACTTTTGGTATTTGCGATGCATTTTTCATACCACAAAAATCTCGTTTAAGTACTATCTACTAAGTAGTGTAATAAAGATTTGCGTGTGCAGCCCAAATAATTGTTTCCGATTCCATCTTCGAAGTGTAAGAATATAATTGGAAGTTTCTTGTGCGAGGATCGTAAGTTGTGCAGTATTGTAAGACGAGTCCGTGACAGCAGCCTTGAAGAAAATCTTCTCTGCATGCCTGGCACTGGCCTACATACCATGCTCTTGGAGGATGGTGAGGGTCGCCTTCATCCCAAAGGTTGGAAAAGACGACTACACCAGCCTCAAAAGCTTTAGACCCATCAGCATGACTTCTTTCATGCTGAAAAGTCTCGAACGTCTGGTGGAATTGCACATACGTCAGAAGTCGTTGAAGGCTCACCTTCTGTCTCCATTTCAGCATGCCTATCAAAAGTGGAAAATACTGCGAGTCGACACTGCAATACCTTGTTGCTAGGGTAGAGCTGGCCATCGACAGGAGGGTCTACGCTATGGGCATCTTTTTAGACATAGAGGGGACGTTTGATAATGCCACTTTTGACAGTATATGCAGCTCTGCTACTAGGCATGGTGTAGACCGGGTGCTAGTGAACTGGATTCCTTCGATGCTGGCCCAAAGAATAGTCGCGTTGCGAGCAGGTTAATAGAGGTTGCCCCCAAGTCGGCGTGCTGTCTCCATTGCTCTGGTGCATGGTAATCGATCCTCTACTCAGCACCTTAAACAATTCAGTAGTCTACGCACACGCATATGCGGACGATGTTGCTTGTTTGGTAACAGGCCCTTCGCAGGAAAGTGTAGAAAACTCTGGATCTGATTGACTCTTGGTGCTGTGCGAATGGGCTATCGGCAAATCCCACCAAGACTGGTATTGTCCTCTTCACCAGAAGGAGGAAGCTTTATGGACTCGTTCTGCCTAAGCTAAAAGGAGTCACTATGCAGTTATCCAAGGAAATCAAATAGCTTGGAGTAATCCTTGATAGTAAGCTTCTTTGGATGTCACACGTTGAAACAGAGACATCGAAAACACTGACAGCTTTCTGGCAGTGGAAAGGTGTCTTTGGGAAAACGTGGGCTCTTTCTCCTAGCAAGGTACTATGGATCTACACGGCTATGATAACACCTATTACCACCTATGCATCAGTGGTGTGGATGAGTAGACTCTCTCTCGTGGGAATCAGGAGGACCTTATCGAGCCAGCAGAACAAAACTGCACTTTGTTCTTGAAAAGCGGAGGTGTACGCAGATCAAGAAGAGATGAACTTTGTTGTGGAAAACCGATGGAAAGGCAGATCTCTATGTGTCTGCAACGACAGCCAAGCTGCGCTTATGGCCTTAGACGCCCCAACCACATCAGGGGTAGTCGAATCCTGTAAATCCAGGCTGAACTATGTCGTTAGACAAAATAGCCTGATGCAAACATGGGTCCCGGGACACGTGGGTATCGTGGGTAACGAGACCTCTGACTCCTTAGCTAAGATGGGCTCTGAGGCCAACTTCTTTGGCCCAGAGCCCTTTTGCCACTCCCTTCTGCGACCATCGAAGCCGCGGTTAGCAAATGGGTAGCTACAGGTTCAACCCACAAGCGAGCGTAGCAGGCTGAGAGAGGCTGCAAATGGACCACTCTGATTTTACCTGTCTTGTCCGATCGACTGTCGCAAACCCTTCTGTCATTAAGCAGAAACGAGTGCAGACAGCTGGTTGGACTGATGACGGCCACTTTCTGTGGGCGAATCACATGGAAAGGTTGGGCATCTCAGACATGCCCAGCTTGTGAAGAGGAGGATGAGACGGCGGGACCACTTCCTGTGCGTCTGCCCCGCCTTCACTTGAATAAGGTTTGAGGTCTTTGGAACAGATGTGTTAAGAAGTGACCATCTTGGCTCCTAGGCACCACAAGATCTACGCAGATCGGGAAGATTTAAAGTAAATTAAAAGGGAATCCAAGTGTATTTGCTACTTGCCTCGACAAAAAAAAAAACAAAAAAAAATTGTAAGATGACAAACAACAACAGCAAATTCGCTGAAGGCATTAATTCTGGAGGAATATCTTTTTCAGATAGCTGTGATACTAGCACAAATGTGATAAATTCTCCTCCATTCCTTAGTTTTTCGGTACATAGAAGATAGTGCGCCGAGCAACACTAGCGTTGCTGAAAATATTTCCACAAAATGTGTTGAACATTCAGTTACCGACTGAGTTGATTTGCATGTAATTGGTGTTTAGATCTTTTTTTACGAGTTTGGTCGGGCTTCTTCTCCAAAATCGATAAGCGTTTTGATGCTGTTCTATAAATAAAAGTTTTTTCAGTTTCACGCGAACTCCGGAAGACAGATAGTTTTTATGAGCAGCTTTTTCTTGGCAGATATACTTTCGGAGGGAGTTTGGGAAAATCCATTTGCTTTCTAAGTTATGTACGATTTTATTATAGTTATTGAGTTTTTCTGCTATTTTATTTCGGTGCACTTGAAGTTAATCGGAAAATGTCTGTCGGCTCTCTCGTTCACTCTCGTATGTTGGATGGACTGACTAGGTAGGCGATCCAAGTAAAAGAGCAAAAAAAAAAATGGGGAACCGCAGATAGCTTCAGGTTCCCCATTTTTTTTTTTGGGGAACCTGAAGCTATCTGCGGGCTGCTAATGCTGCAAGACCCTATCGACCACGTTTCGAAGAGGTTTCTTGATGTACTATTAAATGGCTACTGTGAAATCCGCGCGGTCAACATCGCCTTTGCTATAAATACTTACTGTGGTAGTGGCCTGGAGTATTCAACAAATCATCTTTTCCCCAGTTCCCCTTCTATGGACCTAGCCGAAATACGCAGTGTTTATCTAACTATTCAAAGACCGTTACCGTTCACAATTAATTCTTTATTATAAATCAGTAATTATCAGGATTGCGCGCAATAAAGCCAAAGCACACAACTGAAGCTTCTAGTACAATCCCGTGCGAAGTGCACCCGTATGTCGGCGTGTTGCTTGTGGGTCTAGCGACAACCGCAAAACAGCATGTAGCAATTTGTTTTTGCGTTGTTGCAGTTGCAGGCACGTCAACATCAAAAGAGCGCCAACAATAACAATAATACTTTTCCAAAGGAAAAACCGGCCAATGCCAAAATGCCGCACTGCCCGCACATATCGACCCTCGTGGCATGCCGACATGTTGCTGCTGCCACATGTAAATTGTCAGAGTTTTTTAAAAATCAATTGCGGCAACTGACACATAGCAGTGCGCGGAACGACAGCAAACCTTGCGACACTGCGCAGTAAATGCGTTGGTGGTCGCGTCGTCGAGCATCCAGCCGACCTTGAGACCAGGCATCAGCAACAGCAGAGGCTATTTAGTTTATTGCGCATGAGGCAGCGGAACAACAAGGCGACGCGTCGACACTTTTGGTCGCGGGCGTTCGGACCATGCCACCGGCATTTGAAGTTGCAACTTGTACATCGTTGACGGGCAACATGGTTTTGTGGGCGCGCAACATGATCACCATGAGCCGAGCGATTCAAGCGATTGCACAGTATAGATATGCATAAGTGCGTTTTTTGGTGCGGTAAGGGAAGCTCAAAAGATTTCATTGATGCTGTGGTCGAAGAAAATCGTAGTGCCGCAAGTGGTAGGCGACAATTTCGCCCCAAAGCTGAGCGTTGCTGAGTGAATGAAGTGGGTGCACGGCAACTCCGTGGAAAATGCATTCAAATGAGGGAATTAAAATATATTTACTGCGTTCTAATGCATTTTTATTTCTTTCTAATGTTGCAGATAGCCATGTGGCAGTCGTTTGTTGTCCGCGATCAACGCTTTTATCGCACATCAATGTCAAAATGCAAATCGCAAACTCGCATTCACATTCCCGAAATGACGCTGGTTTGTAGTTACGTTTGCATGTGTGTGTGTGTGCGCGATTGTATTGGTTTATGCTGATGGGAACATGAGCATTTGCGCATGCGCAGCTCAGTGCTGCTGTCACTTTGCGGTTACGCGCGCGCGCGTCGCTACAGATTACAACACAAATAAATTGCTTGTCCAGTCGCACATCTCCTCTTCCGCTTATCATGCAGTCGCGCAAAGCAAAACATTGGCACGCAAAAAAAACAAAAAAAAAACACACAAGCGGCGAAATGTGATATTTCACACGATTTATGGTTACAACATTGTAAACAACGAATACAGCAATAGCAACAACCACTACTGGTGCGACTGCTGCTCAAGTGCCGAAGCAAAGCCGAAAAGGCAACGATGGCAATGACAAGAACAGCAGCTCCGGCTTGAATGTGTTTGTGTGTTGCGGCTTTTGTTGCTACGGCGACACCGCCAGCAGCTGCTCTTGCCTATTGATGTTGTTGCCAAGGCGCTGGGTGTTGACTGTCATCAACGCTTTGCGACAGTATTTCAGATTGACGGACCCACGTTGCAGTGGCCATTGCGCTGTGACCGCTGAAGGCAATACTTAGTAGCAACGTCAGCAGCTCCCACAGGTGTCACTCGCTGATGTTACTGCATCCTAAACATCGCAACCACCTTCATCTCATTTCCGTCGACCGGTGGTTGGCTCGAGTCGGTTGGTCAGGCAGCTACCAGAGCTGGTGTACATGGTAACCGTCGGCGATTTACTTAGTATAGTCACTTCGGATCTGTTAAGACGATTATTTGGTGTCTCTGCGGGCAATTTCAGATAATACGGCTTTAAAATTTTTTGTTTTTGTGTCTTAGGTGCTACAGTTTATGTTGCGTATGGTAGCTGGTCACTCAATTGCCGAGATTGCGTCACTGTGAGGTGGGTAGGAAATTTTTTATGATTTAGATTTCGGAGTTTCAATTTAAAATATGAGCTAAAGGTAAATAGTTGGTTGTTAAATTTGTATTGGGGTTTTTTTTTTTTTGTAATCAGGTCGTGTGGATTAATTTTCAATTTAATTAGTATAAATACCTCATGATTTTTAAGCGAGCATAAAATGAAAAAAAAAAAATTAGTAATTATATTGCGCTCAAACATGGATCTGGTAAATCAACTTAAAGCTGCAAGTTGAAAATTTGCATAAAGGGTTTGTAGTTGATTTTACTCGATTGGGACCTTCGTAACTTAATGGCACTCCCCGTTTTGCCAGATTGGCTTTAGTTTTTGATTCAAAGGTATTTGAAAATTTGCTTAAATTTTAACTGGTTTGTAAATAACGCTCACTTTCTTAAACTTATTCTACTAAAATTTTGCACATCACTGTCATTTTATGTGTGTATGTTTACGACGACTGAACGATGACTGAGTTACGATGGTGTTAAGCGCATCGAACTGCTGGTGTAGTTCATCAGGTTTTTAATATGAAGGCCTGCTATATCAGCAGGCGAAGCAAAGAAATGAGAGCCAAGTTACTTAAATCTTAGCCCCGAGAAAGCAGAACAGCTAAGGAGAAGGTGTTGAGCTGATTCCACGTCATTCGCCATACAGCTGACACAGAAAGGACTCGAAGGAATGACTGAGCAGCAACAGGTAGTTAAGGGATTTCACTTATTTTCACAAGGTTCTGTTGGATCCACGCTCTCCATTTATGCCACTTATTCGTTGCTTTGCGGATAACAGCGATAAAAGACCATCTACCTCGAGGCCTCTATTCAAGTAAGCGACGGGAAATTGAGAATTTAGTGCATCATCGGGCTTAGATCCTGAGTATTTAGAGGAAAGTGGTCACGAAACAGGTGCAGAATTGTTGATTAAAACCAGTGACGATGAGGAAATACATATATTCGGAATGCACTTTGAAAGGCTTTTCTACTAAGACGGTCGATGGAACAACTGGGACTGCTTTTGATACCTAGGCATACTGCGGTGCACTGCGATTTCAGAATAATTTAGTTGATATTACTTTATTTTGCATATTCTTTATATGAGTTTATGTGTGTGTATTGTTTGTCGTTGAATTACATTTAGAAATCATTCCTACCGACTCCATGCGCTGTTGATCATTCATAGCATTCACACATACATCCATGCATCTGACTATGCGACTATGTGCATGGGTAAGCATCTTTGTGTAGATGCGTTTGGCTGCGTGTTGGCGTTGGAGCTCGAACGCAAATACAAATGTGTGACCAGCCTTAATATACCAAAATACATACACACATATGTACATGTGTATGTATAAGTTTAAGCTTGCTGGTGTTAGTGTTGGTGGCGTGGCACCATGTGTGTGGCTTAGAGTTAATTCCCCGGTGATAACTAATGAGACCACACACATTGCCTTTGTTTAGCCACTGGCTGTTGCCGCTACTGTTACTGTAGCAGTTGTTGCTGTTGTTGCCGTTTCTTTGGCTACTTTTTTCTTGTCGCCGTTGTACATATTAACTTTTTCGTACCCAGTTGTTAGTGATGCAACAGCATGAATTTGCTATTGTTTTTGTTGTTGCCGCTTTAGTTGGTATTCGCAGTTGTGGCGATTGCAATTGCTGCTGTCGCTGTCATGTTGACATTGTTGCCATCACATTTATATGTACATACATACATGCATAAGCACATGTGTGTGAGTGTGTGCAACTAAAGTAAACACATCTTTTGTGTGTGTGTGTGTGCGTGTGTGGGTAAGTAGTAAAAGTTTGTGGGCCTATTTGGGATGTGATTTTGCTCAAGTTGGCAGCCTCCTCCAGCACAACGGTGTTGCTTCCCATTCAGCCGAGATGTTGTGTGCGCATAAGTACATATTTATATCCAAAGTCCGTCAACCGCCTGCTGCCAACCTCCAGTCGACGCTCGCGCTGTGTCTATTTACCTTTTTGTGCCACAACTCACACAGCGTTCTGTTCCCATTTTCGATGCGCGCGCCCGCTGATGCTGTTGGCCGCTGATATTGCAACTGTTGTTGTTGTTGTTGTTGGCTTCACCACCGCCGCCATCAGCAATGGCTGATTACGTGTTATTTTTGCATAATTGTACAGCGTGATTTTATGCACGTTTCGATTTTTTGTTGGCCCGTTGATGATGTCGCCGCTCCTGCTGCTGCTGCTTTTATGTTGCTGCAGTTGCTCCAAATATTGTAGCTCATCGTTTTTACAACTTTGGCTTCCTAAGTGGACAAACCGAATTTGAAGTGCGGAAAGTCTTTAGCCGCTTGACTTAAGCCGACCAGCAGCAAAATGGCTTTAATGGCCGACCGGTGCGCCAATTGTCAATTTAGTAATTTTAACCGTAGTCCCGTATTTGAGCCGCACGTGCCGCACTTCTAATGGCAGCAAGTCAGACATAGCCAGCCAAGCGTCTAGACGGACAGACGTAGTAGCAAACTGACAATAATAGCCAGCAACAGTACCACTAATAGCATTTATCGGCTATTTACTGTTGATTCGCCAGTTGCTCGGGTTGTTGCTATTAGCTGAGCTTGTGGAATTTGTTGTACTTATTTCATTTATGTGCATGTGTATGTGCGTTTGTACATATTTTGCCGTTTGCTGTTTTTTGTTTCGCTGAGTTTGTGACAAGTTAATGAAACTAAATGAATTGTTGTGGCCAGCTGTTGTTCTCCTTCGTTGAAATGCCTAAGGCTGGCTCGTGCGCATGTGTTGGTGCCTACTATATACGGCTTGGTTGGAGCCTCATTAGCGAGTGTAACATACTTTCCTGAAGAGATGTCACAGCATTCCGATGTTGTGTCGGAATCGCATTTATATGGTCGGATTTTATTGTTGGCTATAGATTCTTTGTAGATTAATGATGGTCGGTGCTAGCCTCATTGATTATTTATTATGTTTATTGCTGTTTATGCAGCGTAGGCAAAGGTACCTCAACCCATTTACATGTTTGCTGGTGTAGGAAAACGTTTAGTAAAGATATGAACTGAATAACAAAGGGTTAACTGAGATAAAATAAAATAAATAAACTGTGGAATAAAATGGTTGCGGATTTTCCATATTTTACTAAGACTCAACCTTTCGAACATTGATAGATTTTTCAGCTTGAGAGTCCACACAATTTTATTTATTTATATCAGTTTTTCAGCTGTCCAGCTAATTTTATATGTACTAACACAAAGTTCGCGGAACAACCCCGAAGTGACCCTCTAAGCTAACTCTGTAAATTACATGCACACCAAAATTGTACCGCAAAGGCTTGACATTTGCAAGAGTTACGCCGTCTTGAGAAAATCTACCTCAGAACGTGTTTTCGATTTTTTACAGTTTTAAAAATGGATTTGAATTTCCAATAATGAGTTTGCATATTTTGTCTTGTAAATTTTGTATTAAAAATGTATTCAATGGCACGAAAGCCTTAGAATATTAGGAAACTGTTTCGGTAATGATACTCTGAAAAAAACAGCCGTTTACGACTGGCATGAATGCCCCAGAAGAGATTGTGAGTAATTACTGGAGACGGGACATGGGTTTATGAGTACCATACGCAATCCAGACCTCAGGCGAGTGAGTGGAGAGCTCCGAGTGAAAAAAGACCACGCCGCTTTCATTCAAAAATGAAAGCAATGCTCACGGCTTTTATGGATTACAAAGGTATTGTTCCCCACAAAGTTTGCTAGAAGGCCAGACAGTTAATAAGGCCTATTATTTCGGCGTTATGAGAGGTTTACGTAAAACGATTCGCCAAAAAAGAGAGGATTTGTGGGAAAACAATTCCCGTATTTTGCACCCTGATAACGCACTGGCGCAGCATCATTGTCGGTGAATTTTTGACCAATAGTGAAACGAATATCATCGAACAGCTATCGAATTCCTTGATAAGGCTCGGTGTGATTTTTTTGTTTGATTGAGTTAAAAAAACTATGTACTACGGCCGAAAGGAAGTAATGGATAAATCGAAGACAGCTCTAATGGCTACACTGAAAAAAGAGTTTCAGAAATATTTCGAGAGCTGTATCAAGCTGGCTGGCTTAAGTGCATTGCAGTTGATGGGGAGTACTTTGAAGACGATAACATCACTTTTGAGGAATAAGCTTGTACAGGGTGGGCCATGTAGCGTTTGCTTTTTGAACCACCTATTTTTTTGAGAATGGTAACACAAATGACATGTCAAATGTGTTCATAATTTACTTAAAGGTTTGACATTTACGAAATGGGACGCTATACGCTTGAACAAAATTGGGAAATATTGAAAACCTATTTCCAAAGTGGTGAGACTTTTTCTTCTTTTCTGATTTTCACATCGGTGGCTACGTTAATAAGTAAAATTGTCGGATTTGGGGCTCAGAAAATCCACACGTTACTGTAAAGAGGCAAATGCATCCACAACCAGTCACTGTTTGGTGCGGTTTTTAGTCTGGCGGCGTCATCGGGCCATTTTTTTCGAAAATGAGCGAGGAGCCGCGGTTACAGTAAATGGCGAGCGTTACCGTGACATGCTCAACGAGTTTTTTTTCCAAAAATTCCAAAAATCCAGGATGATATGGACGACATTTGGTTTCAACAGGACGGTGCAACTTGTCACACTGCCAAAGTTCACTCGAACTTTCGGCTACCGTTTTTGAGTTCCGATTTCAATCGACCGCCTCGGAGCTGTGATTTAAGTCCGTTGAACTATTTTATGTGGGGAGCCGTTAAGGACAAATGCTATGCGAACCATCAAGAGACGATTAATGCTTTAAAACATGAAATCGAAGTTGCCATTCATGAAGTTGGAGCCCAAACAATTGGAAATGTGCTTAAAAATTGGGTTGATCGAATGGCCTACTGTAAAGCCAGTCGTAGCAGTCATTTGAACGATGATATTTTTCATTCATAAATGACAATGTTCAATCTTCAAATTTAGAAAAAAGGTTTGAAAAAATATTGATTAGTTTTTTTTTATAGCCGATTCAAAAAGCAAATTTTACATGGCCCACCCTATAGTTGATAGGAAGTTAAAATCTACATAAAAAAGCAAAATTATATCTTGAATTCTACTGCGCAAATCTGAAGACAAAAGTTTCATTTGAAGTCGTTTTATACATTCAATTTTCATTAATTTTCAGTCAAAATTTCAAAACTTCAAGCAGAAAAAAAATTCGACACTTCCACTACTACCTTCGGTAAAGTCTGGTTGGTCTGGCGGACAACTTCTTTCATAGTGCTACGAAGAGTTGAAAATTTTAAAGAAAAAAGAGGTTGTCTGTAAAGTCGGTTTACTGACGATAGTTTAACGTGGCAACGTCATGAGAAGGAGGTGAATGGAATGGCAATGGAATAGGTCAAGTTACATTTACACAAACGTGAAAAATGACGAAACATTTATCAAATTCATGAAAGATATGCTCAATTTCGATTGTGCATCAGACGTTAATAAGTCAACAACACTAAGAGTCACTATCATCGATTTGCCTTTTTCAAGACACATTACACTCGAAACACTCCCTTTCATTTCCTACTTTTCCTATCATCCTCCTATTCTCAACAGAGAAATGGTTCATTACCATGCACACAGGAAGAAGGCATATGCAAATACAAATATGTGAATTTATATACAAATGCACATGTACATACATATACATACATATACTTACATATATATGATCACTCAAGTAGGAGAGAGCCAGATGTCGAACGTTGCCGAATGCGGGGGCCGATTGTGCTCTTTGCCGTTCGTTCCGCGCTCGCGCTTGCAGTTCAAGCAAGGTAACGACGCATTGAGCAAGATAACGACGATTGAGCAAGATAACGACGCATTTTTTGGTGCGTGCAGCCGGCTACATCGAATTATAAGACGTTGTCACGTGAAAAAAAATTTCACTCGAGAAACATCTATATTCAACAAATTCATTTTGATTGTTTTGTTTACTTCGAAGGACTCGCTTGCAATGTATGATGTAGAGCGTAAAATAATAGTTTTTCTAAGCATCTCTCGAAAGTTTTTTGTCACTAAGTAAATTTTTAATATTTCCAATGAAAAATAAGCAAAATATTATTCAAAAGTTACACTACTATTAGGAAATTAACTAAAGAAAAACTTCCACCTTTTACCCGAACTTGGATCTCCAGGCCTGGCACCGTTCGCTTACCATGTAACTACGCTAAAGAGAGGTTTAGGAAAACGAGCGTATCCAGTTTTTAAGAGTTAGGAATTACTGTTACGGAAGTACGAAATTGCTTTAAATTTTTTAAATTACAAAATGCACAAAAATATTGAAATAAAGTGAAAAAATGCTAAAATGTTACTTGACTTAAATATTTATTATAAAAATTGTGTTCTATTATCAAAAGGCGTTTGTGCTATGGCGTTTGTGCTAAAAATTATGTGACATGCGGTGCTGAATGTTTATGATGTAGTTTTAATGTAGTAAATTCAATGAATTGAAAATTTATTTCGATATACTTTATACACTAATGCAATCTCGTATAAAATTTTTACTCGGATGTTCAAATATTGAGCACTTTTTTCTACAAATAATGGCGTGTGTGAAGAACATCAAGACGCACTCCACAACTAGGAGGAGGGCAAACCCCTAACACAAGTGTACGCGCCAATTATTTATCGTTTTATAAAAATAGCATCAGCATGATTTATTTTTTTAAATGCTTTCCCATCTGCTAAGATGGAAGTGAGCTGTGATCTGCTTCTCGGAATATTGTACAGAGGTAGTCAGTGAGAGCAAGAACGCTGCCATGTGGATGAACAGTCTTATTTAATATATTCGTTTTCTTTACTTCCAATCATCTTTGAGAAAGATAAATCTCAAGTATGCCATAAAACTCGATTCTCTCTTTGTTTTACATCAAAGCCATTCAAGCCAAATTTCATTGAGTGTGTGGGGCGTATCAAATAATGCAAATAAGCGGCTGAAAATTAGAATACTAGCAGCAGACGAAATTAGGAAAAACGCCCCAATAATTACTTTGTTGTTTTTATTTCAGTTATAATTACTTGGTTGTTTTTATATAAGTCTCTTATCCTCCGCCTACGTGTAAAATTGAGTTGCAAAATCCTGGCCACAATAAAATTCTAAATAAAAGTGGAGTAAGTAGCCAAGCACCTCAGCTTAAACGTGTTTTCTTTCTAATAAAATACTCACTTTTTAGTGTACTTACATCTCATACATACGCACATTTATTTGCCCGCGATAATTTCTCTATCTGCTCTTAGCGATCTGAAAATGTTTTTACGGCTCATCAATTTCCAAATTTTATTGCCCATAATTTCCCCAATTACAAGCCACTGTACTTTCTAAAGGCAGCCTAACTGTCATACACTTTAAGTATACCAACATTTCTCTATAGTTGCAGATTTGAGGCAAATGTGCTTAGAAGTAGCTGAAATTCAAGTGGTAAATAGTAATAAACTTCAGCATCATCAACATTACGTGTCGTTTAGCAACTCCTAATTAAGCGATTGCTTTTCAATTTGACTTTAATATCGATGAGCTCTCAAGTACCGGTGCAACGGTAGCCGCAAGTAGCTCATGACGCAGAGATAGTAGTAGCAATGTCCAAAAGCGGCAAAATTATGAACTCATCATCTTCCTGGCTACTGTACGTACGTACCCATATACATAGCTGTCGTGCATATGTTATGTATGTATGTGTGTGCGTGTCTGCAGAGACACCTTCCAGCTCCGAAATTGGCCATAATCAGGCACACATCCTCCGCTTTTCTTACATTTTGCTTCATTAACTTTTTTATCTTCCATCCTATCGTCTGGAGTAATAATTAGAAGCAGCTGTTTACTTGTATTTGTGGTCTTAATAAAAGGAGCAGTAGCGCAGTAGCAACAGTAGTAATAATAATAATCAGCAATACTAGTGCAGTATGGGAAATGAAGCTATTAAAATTTTACCTCGCAGATATTTAGTTACGGCTGTTCGGTCTGTGAGCCGAATGAAAGACTTAAGCGACGAACTTGCACAGATGGAGTATACCTACATATGAGTGTGTATGTGCACATATGGCAGCTACTAGCACGCAGAACAGTTATACTCCACGCTACTGTGCGGCTGTTCATCTTAAGCACCCAATGTGAATCGATTCCAATTGGTGTTTTATTGTGTGGCCATAATGATTTCCAATTGCCAATTGAATGCTGACAGTTGGCACGTCCAGTTCGCCGTGACATTTCAATGCGCTACTCAGCGCCCATCTTACAAGAAACATTGCCACGCTCATACACGTATATATGTATGCGTGTGTTTGTGTGAGTTATTGTGCTTCTCACTGTCGGCAAACGCGTTGCTGTCACTGCTCGCGTTAGAAAATTTCAATTTCACACTTTTGCAACAGCAAACGGAAAGCCAACAAAGGAGCACAAGCAGACCAATAGGCAAGAAATCTCAGCTTGGCACGTTCCTTGCTGACATGCTGATGGACATTTGAATAGCTGCACGCTGCTTAGCGGTTGCTGCCAGCATCACTTAATTTTACTTCAAGGCTTCGATGCGATAGTGCAGTGTGTGAATGTGAGAGTGAGTCGCAATTGAAAAGTTTCTGTGGCTGCTGCGGATATGCGTTGCATATTTTAAGTCAAGATTTGCATGTTCTGATTGTTGCATGGTTGTTGACACTCTTACACACACACACACACACATGCAAACACATACACTTCTTACACGTCGTAAATCGTTCAATACATCGCTCGATCCATTCATAAGTTAACTGGCTGAATTTCTGTTAGACGGTTGCTGTAAGAGTGCGTGAAATTTTTATGCGCGACAGAAAACATTTGTCGATGCTTGATTATGTCCACCGAAAATGTGCTGGCGATCAATTTTGATTTTAAAAGTGACAATTGAGATTGGGTTTCACTGGCAATATTTATATCAAATTGTCGGAAGCAAAAGAGAAATTGTCGCAAAATAAAATATTGCATGAAAATCGAGGAAAAATCTGAGCACGCACAAAGCTTTTCAGCTCAATTCGGTGGCTTATACAAAATGTGTCAAGATATACAAATGTATAAGTAACAAGTATGCATAAGTGATTATAACTATATCCATATATAACCCTAGAATATCATTGCATCCTCAGTTTATGCAAAAATTAATAATACTAAAAATATATCAAATTTATGTACCTACGTTTATAAGTTTGCATCGGAAGCTTCGATGAAAATGTGTAATAGTACCTGGGCTGAAAAGTTCCGGGTCTAAAACGAGAAAAACGTGTTTTCCTTGTTCACAATTAGCTTTATTCGTCAACGTAACTTTCATCAAGCATAACGCAATCATTTCTGCGCCACTCTAACATTTTATTATCACTTTTTGTGGTCACTTTCTTAACGGCCCGTATTTTTTAGGTATGCGTACATCCAGTAGTCGCTGCGAGCCAAATCTGGCGAGTACGGTGGATGTGGGAGCAATTCGAACTTCAATTCATTCGCTGACTTTGAGGTCTATTTTGAAGGAAAATAGAATCGTTCTACAAAAGTGGTATTGAAATGTTAGAGCGGCGTTGGAATTATTGCGTTGTTATGGATGGGAACTACTTTGATGAGTAAAACTAATTTTGAACAAAAAAATATGTGCTTTGTGGATCTTTTCAGCCTGTGTGTTAATCTTATCTGCTTTTCATATGAATGAATCAATTTTCGAACATCTTAGCCCTGTGGTATTTTAAGTCATTCCTATAAATAACGTTTCTGAACCCTATGTTTGCTATATCAATTTGTTTGTTGATCCCTTCCGAATAATAGGATTTGTCCCAGTCTGAAAAAGACCCATTTGCACCTGCAAACACCTCCCTGTTTGAATAAAGTCTTTTTGCCGCTAGAAATTGAGCAAATTGGGGCACGAATAGAGGACAGAGGTACCCGAGGAAGCCAAGTATAAAGAGGTATTTGAAGGGAGTTGGTATACTATTTCCATTGATTTTGCGACCAACATTGCTGAGACATGAGCTATTATGTTGTCCTGGTGTAAAAGGAAAATCGCTAGAGTTCCCCGATTCAAACGAGTACTAAACACTAAAAAATGTACTGATCTGGCTGAAACTTGGTTTATATTCTTCAATACGCGCATGTAATGCCATTTCTCTGACTTTGTACGGACTTTTCAAACGACCCTCGTATATTTGTGATTTAATAATACAAAAAACAACAAAATGTAAACTAGGCTTGCACCATGATTCAATTATTAAAGGTTTTCTCACTAGTGACATCCAATTTTTGGCACTCCCTTACAAAAGGTTGCATTTAAGAAGGTGAATAAAGTGGAAAATATTGTAGTAAATCCTTTTTGGTAAAAATGGTAGCAAAGAAGTATTTTCTTACTTAAATGGAAACAAACTGCGAACGGCTTAAAAAATAATTTTAATTAATATTTGAATGTAAATAATGGTACACATAGAATTTATTAGCGGAAATTGCCAAGTCTAATATTGAAACAAGAAATTATTTCACTTAATCCAAGATTTTATTTTGAGAATTAATTTTTAAATTTAAAACCGATCGCGAAGTTGTGAAGTTAAGCCAGTATGAAACTTTTTTGTTAGAAATAACTAAATAATTGGCAAGTACAATCCTATTAGGTGTTGGGCAGAGATCCTCCTTCTATTAGTAGCGCACGTCTTAATGTTGTTCCATAAATGGAAGGGCCTACAGTTTAATGTGGACCTGTTTCATGCTGGTACTGTGCTTTGCTAAACCTCCTCTGGGCACTTCATCTATCCATGGTAAAGTGGTCTCATTGGAAACGAGTTCCGTCAATTCCAACTTTTTTATAATGAGGTATGCAATGTTATCGGTCGCGGCGGGACTATTCAATTATTCTCGCTGTCGTAGCTCCTTGGGAAATGCTCTTTGCTCTTTGCAAAACATGAATTCCGTCTAAATCACCACATCATAAGAAATAAATCTTTCTAAATTCTCCACTCATCGATCTCGGATTGCCTCAATTACTCTATCATGTCCTGACTTAAGCGGTATGCATTCCATGTCATACTACCTGACATAGTCCTGAACATACCCATGAAAAGGCTACAGAGAGTTATTGCTCGTAAGCAGACCATTTTGAGAATGAAATGTTTTTCTACAAATTTTACTTTTCCTCCACTTTTACTCAAAATTTCTAAAGCTAGCAACCCAGTGTCTTGCTAAGGGAGCCGATTTATCAAGAGAGAACAAAAAGCTGCTTACTGAGCAAACCGTTTGTCATTGAATCATGGGCTCGCACAGTATTTTTTTCATTTATGCTTCGTTATAGTTTACAATTCTTAATTTACATAAAATTCAGAGGCATCATGGAAAACTAATCTGAGAAACGTATCTTTTTATTTTCCACAACCTATCAGAAAAATGCTAAGGGACTCCAGATATTAACTTTTCCTCATTTTGGTGAGCTGTGTAATACATTTAGGACACTAATGTTAATAAAAATATCAATGATCATCTTCAGAGTATTACGAAAAATACAACAAATATTGATAATAATAAAATATCCCAAAAGTTTAGCTTGTCTTTGAAATTATCAGCGGGTCATTAAAATAAAAGGACAAAGGATACTTAGTTGCCTACTATAAAAATATACGTTCCCAAGCTCTTAAACTTGTAATATGTACAGAATAAACCTAAACCAAATGATTGCAAAAGCGCGATTTCAGTTCGTGATATATGCAGAACAACGCTGATTTAAGGGTTCAGTGTGAAATTTAGTGTAAACTTTTGGATTTTGATTTCCACCAAGTAGTCCACCAGCAAGTCATAATAATTTGCATTATCATAATCGTAATAATGAGACAGCCTACAGTGAGGCCCCTTCCCATTTGAAATTACTTCAAATTACATGCTTAAAAAGCTCATATCCTGGCGAGCTGTTCATTTTGTGAGAAAAAAATATAAATAAATAGAAAAAAATGCCTGTGAACGTTTCTTAAGTTTCCACTTAATTATCAGTTGCTACTGTGCATTTATACATTAATTTCCATATGAATGCGCCATGAATTTCGTCATAGCTTCCGCAGAGGAACAGACGGAATCACGGCATGGTATCGGCATCGGCATCAGCATCGCCTGTAACCTAAAGCGGAGCGTAATAAAGCGCAACGAATACCGGATGTCAACACTTTTTTGTTGTTATTTCCACATGAAAGGGCTGTCAAGGTAAAGGTGTTAAATAACGTAATTACGGCGAGTGCGAAAAACGTAAGCGATCCAAGCAACCAACGGCACGACTCGCCTCATAAGCAACACCCTTGCATGCGAATGTGTATGCGTGCATAAAAAATTATTGAGAAGAACCAAAAAGGTATTTAGAAGAAATGCGCATGAAATCAGATACGAAAATTTGATTTATCAATATTCGCGCGCACCCCCACATCAAGTGAGGCAAAATCAAAAAAAAAAAAAAAGTAGTTGAAACAGTCTTTTAGCTATCGCTATTTTTTCGTGCTATTGCTTGAATAAAAAGCGCGCCAACTCTGCTGGATTCCCTCAGCCGTTGCCGTAGCCAATGACACGTGCTACCACAGGCCTGCGCTTGCGCAACCGCCAGTTCTGCCAAGGAAGCGTAAGCAAACACCCTCGCTACCGGTAGCGCCGGCTATACGATAGCATGAACGCATCACCTGAAGCAAAAGTCCTATTTATGTAAGGGATTTCCTTAAGCTGACAATGCAGGAATTGCTGCTGCTTCGCTCAGTTCACGTACTCCTGCTGCATCAGCAGTTTTTACATTAATATTCCGCTTTGTCCTCGAAGCCATCAGCGTTGTGCCTTGAACTCTCCTTCCCTCAAGTAGCCTAACTATGCGTTTCTACTGTGATTTCGTTTTCTTAATTTTTTTCGGCTGGACCTTTGTGTTGTGTTGTTGAAAATTGCGCGCGCTCGTTCCATTGCATTATTGTCGGCCGGGTGCGTTCAACGTTTTTTTTTGTTTGTTTGTTACTTTTCTCAATGTGTACTCAGTTGTCTTGATTGGGATCTTAAAGGTTTTTTTGTTGTTATTGTTGCTGTTATATGATTTTGTCATTGACGTTAGCAACTGCCGTGCGTTTTCTTGTATGTTTTGTTATGGGCATGTATTGGTAAAAAATATGTGGCTGATAGCGCCAAAGATGAACAAATTTGCTGATTCAGCGCAGTGTCGTGTTTCCTCAGTTATGGGCACCCACATGCCTGTATGTAAACAATGTAGTAGTCAACGTTCTTTCGCTTCACCGTGTTAACATGACTCCGTAATTAATTTGAGTGGTTGTGTGTAGCAGCGATTATGCCGGGTTGGCATTTAGACAGATGCAGCATGAGGAATTAAAAGTAAATAAAAAATGGTAAACTCCAGGGATAAGGTAGCTGAGGCTCCACATGAAGGGCTCCTTAAGATACCTCAATCGGGAGAGCTCCAACTTGGCTCTTTGTGTAACTTCTTCTAAAGTTGAGCTACTAAGTGCGCACTGAGGAGGCTAATTTGGGAATGAATTCTTAATACCAGCGCTGTTAGTTCTCCCTTTACTAAACTGGATAAGAAAGCGAAGATAATAGTTCCGGTGGTGAATAAGGACAAGATGAAATAATTTCTGTCAGCAAACAAATACTCGGCGCACCCGTGTATCGCCACTCACGCCTCTATTGACACTTATGATTTTGAAGTTGCAAGAGTCCTTTATTAGTTCCTAAATTAATTACCGTATCTTTAACATTAGCACCGATAATAATGCCAGCCTTGAAACGCAACGGATTCTCTCTCACCCACAAAAGCTACATTGGACTTAATAGGCAGTTGAGTAGTAAAGTCCTCTCTCGACGAACAAAACTTTATTCTCTATATGTGTAAGATTCTTTTTATGCGTATGGATGTTGTATGTTTTGGTTATAAATTTTTTCAGATAGAATGCATATATACCTAAGTACGCTTGCGCTCACTAATTCACTTTCCTAGTCACTTTATCTTTTAACACAATATGAAACATTTTTTTTAATGCTAACCTTTTTTTGTTAATTTTTTATAAAAATATAGCTCAGAAAATATATAGTATAAACCAAAGTTTTAAACTAAGTGTAAAATTTAAAAAAATAGCAAATTTTAAAATAATTTCATCCAAATTTTCAATTTTTCAATCAAAATCTTTAGAAAACTTCTGGGTATGCAGTTCTATAGCTCATTCAATTTTTTATACAGAATTAAAAGAAAATATTCTCAGTGATGGAAATCTTTATTTTGACCTTTATTGCTTGTCTGCTTGTTTGAACACTGCAGCTGGTTTGTTCACAAATGTGAAATACGAATAACGTACGACGTCATATACATACACTGCTCTGGAAGCAGTGTTTCATCGCAACCTCTTTCCCAACTACTGACCAGAAGGAAATTTTTAATATCGAGGTAGATTTGTGGCTTATACATGTCTTAAGGTCTCGTCAAATACTCATTTTTTAT